>PVJA010016440.1:0-12240 GCA_004027025.1 Myocastor coypus
AAAAAAAAAAAAAAAATGCCATCGTTTTTTTTTCACATTCTATAGGGATTGAAAGTTTAGAATATATATGGTTGTTGGAAAATAACAGTTCCATGTTTTGTCTAAGGTGTTTGATATTCAGACGGATAGGGATGCTAAGTTCAACTACATCTGTTACAGGGCCATAATATCATTAACATTCTCTTCTGAATGTTTAATCACTAAGGTTTGCAGGCCAAAATTTAGAGAAATATAGGAGATATGAGGATAGCCAATATTTTGGCCCTAGCCCTCCAAAGTCAGTGAGGACTCAGGACATAAGAAACCTGTGCTCTGACATCCTGTAACTCAGGGGTGTCCCAAGTTCTTTATTCATGGAGATTATTTGGGCCACAGAGGAAAGTTACTGAAGATGCATAGTGTGCCTAAGGAGGGTCACCTAGAGAGAAAACATTCTCTCAGGCTTTCACAGAGAGAAAATTGGTCAAGCAATGATTGTGACTTATCCAGATGGCTGACACTGACAAAAGTTCTACAAAACACTGTACAAGGTTTCAAGGTAAATCCTAAGGGGATTTGATTGACTTTGGCAAATAAGAAAGTTACATTTTTAGTTATATAGGTCTTGCTTTACCTTGGTCTTAACTATCCAGTAGAAAAGTATAACCACAAGGTATAAAAAGTAAAGATATATATATATATATATATATATATATATATATATATAAAATTATATAATTTTTTTTTGGATTGGGGTTTGAAAATATGACCTTGCACTTGCCAGGCAGGCACTTGTGTACTTGTGCCATGGAGCTATCTCTCCAGCCTCAGTAAAACTATATTAATATACTGAATTATAAAAGGCTCGAGTCAACAATTTGGACAATTGCCAGTTCTGCTGGTAATCCACTATGTTTATGAACTATTTGACTATGTCGGATGATTTTGCTGAATTCAAGTACCTCCAATGTATGAAGTGGCATCAAGTATGACTTGATGACTTCTACAAATACAACAACTCTAACAGCCATGGAGCACCCATCTCTAACAAAGCAGAACAAAAAAGTGGACATACTAATGGAGCCATTTGCAGTGACAAAACAATGTATATGTATATACAAAAGAAGATAATTATACAGCTACTTTCTTTTAGTTCAACGAGAAGAAAGGTTTGTACTAATACTGTTTAGACAAGACATCATGTCTTGTTTAGACAAGATATCTTGTCCTCTGAATAGCTATTACGAAGACAATATGCAATGTATTAATTATTGTAACTGTCCTTCTAATCTGTTTTGAAACTGTTTCATTGCTATTTTATTTTCTCATTAAAATTAATAAAAAGTTAAAAAATGTGTATTCTAGGGATAGGTATCTTTTTTTGTCTTTATTTATTTATTTGATACAGAGTCTCACTACTCAGCTTGGACTCAGTGAACCTCCTACCTCCGCCTCCCCAGTGCTGGGATTATAAGCATGCAGACCATGCTGGGTTTTGGAGGCAGGTTTGGTGCCAGTGGTACTGGGGATTGAACCCAAGTGTTTGCACATGCCAGGTAGGAACTTAGACAGCCAAGGGATAGAATTCTTAATTTTGAAACAAAATATGGTTACAGACTATCAAAGTATTTTACAAATACAGGAAATATCAGTGTGACAAACTTCCTTTGGTGACGACTTTTGCCAGGCCATGATCCAGCAAATACAAACTTAGATTTGATTCGTTTTAGGCACTGGAAAATAGTAGGAACTGTGGGCAGCTTGTGTGTTCCAGGATGAATTCCTTGCAGTGCTGAGAAAGGTGTCATGAAGTATCCTTATCTTCTATTCTCAGGAAGTGGTTTCCTTGATGGGCACAATGCATTCTGGATCTACTCTGCGGAGAGGCAAGGCTTCAACCAGTCCTCCTCACGATGGCGTCATGACGCCGCACTCCTCCCAGCCCTGAGTCCTCCCTGCTGAGCGTCTGTGTTCCTCACTCAGCCTGTGCTTCGCAAAGAGTTCAACCTGTGCAAAGAAAACTTTTAGAAATACGATGCAGACTCAGAGTACGCCTCAGAGCCTGGAGTCAGACAGAGGACAGAGACACAAATTTGAAACGAAAAGTGGCCCATTTTAGTCTGCGAAATTACATGTGGTTAGAATAGCGTAGTTACACTAATTACGGTCAATCCGTGCAGCCCCACTGACCTACTTATCATTTATGTGAGGAAACTGCGTGAAAAGAGACAAAAACTCTTGTCAGAAAACATAGGCAGATGACCTGCAACTTGATACCTAACAGGGACGGCTGCAATGTAAGACAATGGCTGATTGTTACTGAAAATAACACAGAATATTGCTCGCTGCCTTTTCAACAAATGCTCATTTGCAAAAAAAAAAAAAAAAAAAAAAAGTGCATCTTATTATCAGTGGAACAATAGGTAGTTTCATTAGCACATTTCATGTGTGACTGATGTCTGCTATTGAGGAAGAATATCTGTCGGATCCTGTAATTATTTAAAAAAGGAAACCTCAAGTTTTAACTTATATGTTTGTCAGAATTTGTTGAGTGATAGCTATCAATGTTGGATAGAGTTTTCACTCTATAAGTACGTTTGAATTTTAACAAGCATGTTTGAATCGCAGGGAACTATATTCAGAAATGTCACAGATAAATAAATACTGACTTCTATATGATTGCAACTGATATAAGGCCTTGAGTTTCATTCCTGGAATGGAAAAGAAAAGGAATTGTAATTGAATTGCATACAAGATATTAATTCAGGTAATCACTAATTACTGCCTCTTAATATGCACATTATCCTTAATTTGGTGTTTAGAATAACAGTTTGAAATCTTCTAATGTGTAATAGGTGAGACACGCCGTGGCTTTATGAAAATTTTGCTAATGCAAGGCTCACCACTGATGGTTTGAGGATTTGGAACGGTTTCGTCTTAGACACATTGCGATTGTAAACATAAATATAACTGTTATTTTTCCCAAACCGCCCTGTACTTTAATTTTTTTAAAAAAACGTAGTTAGCATAGGGCCTGCGAGGACTCACTACACAGACTGGGCTCATAGTGATCGTACTGTTTTCAGCCTCCCCAGCACTGGGATTGCAGGCGTGCACCACCACGCCCAGTCTCAGTCGCTGCCTCAGCGTGCCCAGGTGGCGGGTCCAACACCGCACACCAAGGATCGAGCCCTGGTTCCCGCACCGTGCCTAAGCAGGTACTTAATTCACGAAGCTATCTGGCTAGCCCCGCCCATTATTTTAAATTCTATAGCATAACAAGGAGTGCTGAAAGCTTGATGATTTCACAGGAAATCATCTATAGAAGGGGTTGCTTTTTATAGACAAAAATACTTCACTTCCTGTATTGCATCTGTGGAATGCATAACTCATATTTTCTGCTTCTCTTCTCATCACTGTCCCGTGGTTCTTGAAAGCCTTATTACTGTAAGAACACGTAGCACTCACTCGTCACCCCCTCGCCTGTTCTCAAGAACTATTGTTTATTTTACTCACACTGTCATTTACACTAGACTCCACTTAGTGCCTCCTTACCGTAATTTCCTTTGTGCTTAATTTTAAAGCTGCATAATATTTTTGCCAAATTATCTTTTAGGGTAATCATGGCAAGCAGTTTTAATCTAAATTTTTACCAAGAACTGCAACTTCTAGTAGGGCTAAACCAATTAAACATCAATAATGATGTTTGAAGACATATATATATTTTATATATAAAAGACATATTTTATATATATAAGACATATATATATATTATATATATAATATATATTTATATATATTTCCTGTAAAATATATATACATATATATATATATATATATATATATTTTTTTTTTTTTTTTACTAAGTTGAACTGATAGTAAAGCCACTGGCAGTAATATTCCCAGTGTTATTCTGAATTATTATTGAGTAAACCATGATATATGGCTAGTGACTTTTATATTAATTTGTTTTGAATTAATTTTTTTTTTTTTTTTTTTTGAGAATCAGCTTACTAGGAAGGCAGCTACGCTCACCACTATACCACCAACGCAGGCAGAGAATCACCTTGCTAGGGAATCTGAAAAAACAAAGCAATAAAAGAGCACATTTATTTACCCATTCAACAATGATGAATTAGTTATGGCTGCACGTGAGAATGTATTATTTTATTTAATTCAAAAAATATTTTGGTTTATTTATCTTTGTTTGTTTGTTTGTTTTGCTCCCTAAATTCCACTGCTGGTTTTAAAAGGATGCCCTGGCTTTCCATCCAGTTTTTATCTCAGGGTGCAGAAGCTGAGGACATTTGTCTTAGGTAGAATAGAGATAGCTTTAGTTTGTATGTGTGTATCATACTTTGGCAAAATTGTCTCACAGGTTTTTAAAGTTTTTGTATGCTACTTAAGGATTTGTAAAGATATCCAGAGATTGAGGTTAGACCTCAGGGGTACAACCTTTTCCGTCATGTATGTCTGATCCTTGGCATCACAAAATATAAAGGAAGACAGAATGAAGGAGGAAAGAGAGAGGAGACATGGGGCTGGTGAGATGGCTCAGCGCTCTAAAGCATCCCCTTAAGCAAACTTAGGCAACCACAAGGACTGAGGTTCAATCCCCAGCACCACATGCTGCTCCAGCCCCTCCCCTAGAGCAGGCTGAGCCGGCCATAACATGAAAAATAAAATAATTTTAAAATAAAATAAAATAAAGGATGTAAACAAAGAGAGGAGACAAAGAAAGAGAAAGGATGAAAAGAGAGAAAAAAATAAAAAAATAGAGAGAGGTTAAAGGGACAGACTGAAAGAAATCTAGGGAACTGGGAATTACATTTAAAAAAATTCAATTATATATTTTGATGCATAGATTATAGATTATAATAAAATTGATTTTATAATCTCCCTCAATATTATGCCTCAAACAATTACTTTTATTTTGTATTGGAGTACAATAAAATGCATGTAATCTAATATTAAAATGCTTTTACTTTACCCCTATATTTCTGTGCATATTGTATTCATTAAATATTATTGAATCCCTACTCCATGTAAAATATTTTTCCAAACTTTGGAATATAGTGATGAATGCAAAGACAAAATAATCTCTTTGTTAATGGACTTTAATTGTAGATTTCTTGAAGCTCTCAAATTTTCCAGACACTTGCATAGATGATAAGGATATTTTATTTGTGTAATTTAGTGAAACTTACCAATCTGAATAATCTTGTTGCCCTACTATTTGAAAGGTGCCGGTCATAAATGTGGAGAATTTTGATCATCCTATAGACACAGTATGTAACAACTTGTTATCTATATGGTAATAAGTGGTGCGTTTGCCTCATATCTAGTATTTCTGAGAAACACAGGTAAGACATTTGTAAGTAGTCAAGAATCATACAGTACCCCACTGACTTGAAAGTCTTATGAACATTTGACATATTCGTGGTAGATGATAGGTCGAAGATGAAAGGGTAGATGGATGTGCAGCCAGATTCCGCAAATACACACAGGCACAGGGACACACACACAGCCGTGTGCACAGTTGCTCTAACAGCTGATTTTATAGGTGCAGAGAAGAGCGTCTAGGTAACTGATTCATTGGAGGAGTATCCACTGTTCACCTGGAAATAATGCAGGCTTAAGGCCTAGAATTTCATGGCAGAGCCAATTCCTTTCCTTCAGGCGGATTTGTGACAAATGTGATGGAAAAAAAAAGATGGATGCAGTACAAATATTTCAAGAAAGTCGTCAGCTTTTGTTTCTCTCTCTCTCTCTCTCTCTCTCTCTCTCTCTCTCTCTCTCTCTCTCTCTCTGGCTTAAAAGCCTCAGGGGTGGGCAGAGAGAGCACCAGCTAGCAGAGTGTTATGGTGCTTGACAGAAAGGAAAATCAGTGAGGCTTCTGGGAACACCAGCCTGCTCTCATTGAGGAAAGTGCACCAGTGAGAAATTAGAGAGCTCAACTAGGAGACTGGCAGTTTACATTTTCAAAAAATATCTTTCACACTTCAGTTTTTAATTAGCAACAGTGCTCAGGTCTATTCCTTAAGAGTCTCAGGAAATCATAGCCTTATTCAACTCCCAGAGACTTACAAGGCATCTGGAGATAAATGTGATAACCCAGTAAAGAAAAAAAACAATAGTTTTCAGGCTCTGCTAGAACAATAGATAAAACATTAGTGAATTCAATACATCGGCCGATCTTCTAGTTTATCTCAAATTATTTTGGAATCAATTGATCTTTTATTTTTTAATAGTCCTCATTGTTTTTGTGTCGGCCCAATTTTGCATGTGCATTTGCTCAGCAACGTTTTTCTTTGGTAAAGTTAGAAGATAATTAGAAAAAAGATGATAAATTCACGTAGCTTTTGAGTAACACCACGAGAAGTATTCTCAGTATAGATTTTCTAGATGTTAAAGCAATCACAAGAATATTTTTTGAGCCAGTAGAGACAGTCTAGAAGTTACCAATAGCATTTCAAGGCTAAAGGACAATTTTGCTATAATCTTTGGGTTTATGATTCTGTGAGATGCAGTCATAATTATTATTATTTTTTTTTATAATTTTTTTTTTCTTGTTTCAGAACTTTTGTTTGTTTATTTATTTATTTTTATGGCCAGCTCAGCCTGCCCTGAGGGCAGGGCTGACACAGCATGTGGTGCCAGGGATCGAACCATGGCCCTTGCAGCCGCCTGCAGGCACTTTAGACCACTGAACCATCCTGCTGGGCCCCAGTCATAATTATTTTAATGCGAACAGTCATGTGTACTTCGGAGCGTCCTCTTATAATTTTTAATCAGTCTATGTTTTACGTTATTCGGTGATTGTGTTCACTGCGGACACTTGGAACGTGTGCATAACACATCTTAGTTCTTTTTACTTTCCTTTCCTCTCTTCCTTCCTGTAACTTCTATGTCTTGGCTCAATCTCCATATGAAAAGGAGACATCTCCTCTTTCACTTTTACTCTTTTTATTTTTTTATTATTTTTTTAAACTGAATTCCGTTTTTTTATATTTTTTTGTTTTTTAAATTTAATATTTTTATTGTTTAAATTTAACAATGGGCCGGGCGTGGTGGCGCACGCCTGTAATCCCAGCACTCAGGAGGCTGAGGCAGGAGGATCGGTGTGAGTTCGAGACCAGCCTGGGCTACAAAAGTGAGCTCAAGGCCAGCCTCAACTGCATAGCGAGACCCTGTCTCAAAAAGACAAAAAAATAAATAAATAAATAAATAAATAAATAAATAAATTTAACAATGGTTATATTACATATTTTCATCATCAGATCAGTTTAGGTTAATACATATAGTTATATAAGATTGATCAAACAATTAAACATTAACACTTTTAAATCAACATTACTTTTTTTTTCTTTTCCCCTTTCTTTGTTTTGAAAGTTGACATATTGCATATTGTCCTCACAATCGTCCTACAGAGCACAGTGTATGGGCATGATCCACCTCCCTATTGATGTTGCTTAGAAAAAAAAAGGCAAAGAATATACTTCTCTTTGGACTAAGAGGAAGCAGATGCATACACAGTCAAGTGTTCTGCAATTGCAGTGGGCCACCAGTGAAGCTTATAATGTTGGAGGCTATTGAATCTAAGCCTCCTAAAGCTCATCTCACCAATCTAGCTCTGCGTTTCATGAATTGTAATTAAGCATTTTTTTCTTGCTGGGTGGTCAAGGGCAAGTCGAAGCAAGACCTGTGTAACAAAACATTCATTTTTTTGTATCTTCCAGGGTCAAATCCCCTCAGGATTAACAGTTCTACAAAGTACTGTCTATGGTCCCAAACTTTTACTCTTTTTAGTGTAAACTGTCATCAAAGTGTAGTATTTACACGGAGCAGTGCATATATCACCAACGAGACAGTTGTTAACGTCCTTGGCCTGACGGCTGTCCAGTAACTTCATAAAGCACATTTTGGAGGTGACAGTGGGCCATGGAGCACAGCACTTGAGCTTTTCTCCTGACACTGTCTCCACATTCTGCTTCCTGTCCACCACGGACCAACCCGCTTTAGTCCACCATGCCATTTGGCTGTGATGTCCCTACCATGATGCCAGTTAGCCTTGAAATGAGGCTCTGAAACCATGGCCTAAACCACATACTCTTCCTTAAGTTGTATCTGTCAAGCTGTGGGCTCCAGTGCCAAAAAGCTAACTAATCCAGATCAGTGGTCCTCAGGAAGAGGGATGGTTGCTGAGACTGTACCTGACCACGTGTCACAGCAGTGCTTAGACTAGTGTATGGCCAGCACTTGGAAAATGTGATGGAATTGACCGGCTGCATTTCAAAGTCTTGTTCACTAAACACAAAGGAATTCTTGCTTAAATTAAGTTCAAGGAAAAGCAAAACTTTCTATACTCTTGGTGGGAATGAAAAGTAGTATGACAACTATGGAGATCTGTGGAGATGGCTCAAAAGCTGAAATTATAAATTCCACTTGAAGAAGTTATGTCTCTTCTAGGTGTCTTCCCCAAAAAGATAGAAGCTGTCATATCACAGTAATCCATGCATATCCATGTAATGACACCATACTTCATGACAGCTAAATCTTGGACATGCGCTCTATGTCCATAAACAGATGAAGGATTAAACATACGGTACTTAAACAGATGAAGGATTAAAAACATAGTACACAATAACATACTATTCTGCTACAAAGACAGATAAACTTCAGTCACTCATAGAAAAATGGATGCACATTAAAATAAAAAAGTTTAGTGAAATAATTCAGACATGTAAGTTGAAATACTAAAATAAAAGTTATATAAGGGGATATAGGGTGATATATTCACTGATAAAATGAAACAATAAAATTAGGTTGAAGGAGAAATGTTATCTCTTATTTTCCAGGAATGCAGAATAGTAATAAATAAGAAAAGTTAAATAAGAGATAGAAATACATTAAACAAAATGCCACGAATTTCACAGTAGTTGTTTTATTTCATAGTGTCATCTTCAAATTAGTTGTTTAGATTGCCAGATATATGCATGCAAATTTTGCAAAACAAAGAAAAAAGAAATAAGTTATAATAAATTAAGAGAAAAAATAAAAGAAGGGGAAAAAAAAGCATTAACTGCTCTTTTCCACAAACCAGCAGAAATCCACAGAGCAATTTTCCAAGCCATCCTGATAACACACATAGATACGTGTGCTTCCTTCCCTCACCCTCCTCCTCCTCCTGTCTGTAATTCCTTCCTTTAGAACAGGTTCATTTCCTTTTCGCAGTATCTACTGAAGCCTTCAGATTTTATTTACTCTTTCAGATGCTTACATTAAAGAGACAATAAATATTTGCACGTATGGGTCTGATTGATTTCACTTAAGAGGATGCTATCTAGTGACATCCATTGATCAGTAAAAAGCTTCACATTTATACATTTATAGTTGAAAAAATATTCCATTGTGTATAAATACCACTTCTTCATTATCCACTCCTGGGTTGATGGACACTTGTGATGCTTCCAAGATTTAGCTATAACAAATTGTAGTGCTACAAACATGGGGCACGTATACTGCTCTGGTGTGATGTTTTCAGTTCTTCTGCAAAGGTATCCGAAGAGTTGGAACACCTGGCTTAAATGAGACCTTCAATCTTAGCCTTTTTGAGGACTCTCCGCACTAATTTCCACAGTGGTTTCACCAGTCTACACCCCCACCTTCAGCACAGCCCCTCCAGCATGTGTTTTTCATCGACTTCCTGATGATAGTCATTCTTTCTGAGATAAGATGACATCTCAGTGTTTTAATGTGCATTTCTTGAATGACCAATGATGTGGAACATTTGTCCATAACTACCTTTCATCTGTATTTCTTCTTAATAGTGTATGTTCATCTCAGGTGTCCATTGTTGGATTGGGTCTTTGAAATTGGGAACCTAATCTTTGATAGGTTTTCCATGGTGTAGCAGCAGAGAAACAGGCAGAAAAAAGGAAAAGGGACTTTCTTTTCTTGGAGGATGCAGACAGAATTCGGGGAAGGTAAGGAAATCTCTGAATTGGAAAAAAAGGAGTCTGAGGCTTTTATGCCCTTTTGCCAGGGGCAGGGTTTGAGGTGGATGTTTAGATTTACGTGAGGAGCTGATTGGAGCCTTCCCTGAGGTGGCAGGAAAGGTGGAAGGAAATTACACCCTGGGTTGAGTTGGAGAAGAAGGGGAAGATGGTCTTTGGGAAGGTAAACTATTGTTTTAAGGGCTGCAGCTATATTAGATGACCACCATGATGATTCAGCAATTCATACTAGGATCAGAACGTACCAATTTTCTTTCTTTCTTTCTTTCTTTCTTTTTTTTTTTTTTTTTTTTTTTTTTTTTTTTTTTTTTTTTTTTTTTTTTTTTTTTTTTTTTTTTTTTTTTTTTTTTTTTTTTTTTGTCTTTTTGTGACTGGGTCTCACTATGCAGTTCAGGCTGGCCTTGAGCTTACTTTTGTAGCTCAGGCTGGTCTCGAACTCAAACTAAACCTCCTGCCTCAGCCTCGCAAGTGCTGGGATCACAGGTGTGTGCCACCATGCCCAGCTCAATTTTCTTTTTTTAAATTCCTTATATGAGCTAGATAGAAGGCCTCTGTGTGGGGAAGTTGGCTATAATTTTCCAAATTCATGGGTTTTCTTTCTACTCTGCTGATTTCTTTTGGCATGCAGAAACTTTTCAAATAGATGAGATCCCAGTTGTTGATTCACTGAAGTATTTCTTGTGCAATTTAGTTTTGTTCATGAACTCTCTACTTACCCTTACATCTTTGAGATTTCTACCTATTTTATTTCCTCTAGGAAATTTAGTGTTTCCATTTTAATGTTGAAATGTCATCTCTTAAATCCTCTGTTGGAGAGTAACCTAGGTTAGAACAATATATGATACAGGCGTTATATTTTTGTTAATACGTTTAATATATTTACAAGATAGACTGACCAGGGCTATTGAAATGTTGTGTGCGTTCCTCACAGTGATTTATTCTTGGTGCAATCAAACAGTTTACATAAGCAAACTCATCCTTGTTAAACCATGCTTGTGTTGCCCAATTATTTTACTTTAGCAGCTTTTTTGACAAGGAATTTTTCTTTAAAAATTAAAGCGATTTGACAATTATTCTCAAAGTTCATGTCTATCCAAGCAATGGGAATGGAGAACTCAGTGATTATTCACTGAATACAATAAGCCGTGATTATAAATCAAGGAAATTGCTATGACAAATTAAACAGAGAATTGGTCCATCCTGTCTCTTCGTGATGTGCCCATTTCCTTACCGATCAAAAGTATGCATTATTTTAGGTTGCTTTCTTAGAAAACTAATTCCAGTGGTGTGTCAGATATTCCAGGGATATCTGATTGGTAAGGAAATGATGAAGTAAAGTGAAAAAAGTGCCAAGGGTACCATTTTTAGTTTACCAAATATAAACTATGCAACAGGTACATTTCAGTAAGTAGAAATTCATCTTAGTGGTGCAATTTTGTCTGAATCACTTGTATAATGTATAACCTACCTTTAACTTAGGTTATTTTGTTCTGGGTCACTCAACTTCTTATATTAAAAGTAGTGATAGCCAATAACTGTCTCTTGTGGGAACCTATGAGAAACATCTAGGTTAGTTCGCACAGCAATGCAGGATAAGATGTTAAAGCCAGGTCTTTTGCACCTACCCTTTCTTCGGAACTTAGTATCATTACACTACAGTACTTTGACTGAAATCTTTTCTCTGTTGTCATGTTTTCTATTGTTAAAATATTAACCCATTTGCTACCCACCAGAAATTCCTAATCCTATCATCCATTATTGTAAGCAAATACTAATCACTAACATAATCTCTATCTTATGCATCACTGTCTATTTCTGTATCAAATTGTCAAAGAGGCTCACAGGAACAAAACTCTGTACTTTGATCATTTAATCTATCTCCTACAGGAAGCCTTGAAAAATAGCTGACGTTCAAAAGAAACTTGTTGGCTTAATAAATGTCGTTTGCTATATGATGTCTTTAATTTTTATTTTGAAATCATTACTGATTTACAAGAGGTATCACTAAAGCACACAGAAGCGCTTTGTCTTCTTTATGCATCTGTAGGCTCATCTTGAGTACTTAAAGTATGATACCTGGTCAGAAAGACAGCTCAGCAGGTGAAAGCATCTGCTTAGGCAAGTTCAGGGACTGTGGTAAGATCCCTGGCACCACAGGCCATGCCAGCCCTACCACAAGGGTGGGGTTAAGTGGGCCAGAGTCCAGGCCTAGTGGTATATGCCTGTATTCCCAGTGCTGAGGAGG
>PVJA010016440.1:12340-43582 GCA_004027025.1 Myocastor coypus
AAGAAGAAGAAGAAGAAGAAGAAGAAGAAGAAGAAGAAGAAGAAGAAGAAGAAGAAGAAGAAGAAGAAGAAGAAGAAGAAGAAGAAGAAGAAGAAGAAGAAGAAGAAGAAGAAGAAGAAAAAGAAGAAGAAGAAGAAGAAGAAGAAGAAGAAGAAGAAGAAGAAGAAGAAGAAGAAGAAGAAGAAGAAGAAAAAGAAGAAGAAAAAGAAGAAGAAGAAGAACAAGAGGAAGAGGAAGAGGAAGAAGAAGAAAAAGAGGAAGAGGAAGAGGAAGAGGAAGAAGAACCATTATGAGCCTGAATTGCATAGTGAGACTCTGTAACAACTAAATAAAAATATATCTTTATCTATCTATCTGTCTATATCTATCTATCTATAGTATGATACAAAACTAGGAAAGTGACATTAATATACTATGTATATAAATTTCATGTGTGTACTCATGTAATCATTGCCAGCAAGTTATAGAACTGTTGCACCACCACAGAGATGTCCTGCAGTTATTGCTATTCCTTCCTCCTCACCCCACCATCGTTAATCCCTTAGGTTTACTCCTAGAGTACACTCACAGTTCTATTATTCAAGAATGCTGCATATGTATGGAGTTCCTAAAATGAATGCAAACACTATGTACTACAAAGTTGAAAGAGTAAACAATTTGCTTTTACTGAAAACAAAAGAAAACAAAACAAAAACCTAGAATACTGCTATGTACATAAAAGCAGACAGCACATGATCTTCCAAGGTGGGCATTTTCCACGCACATAATACCCTTAAGGCCCATTTAAGTTATGGCATGAATCAGTTATCTATGCCTTTAGTTTCCAGAGTTGTTTTGAATCCGTGTGAAGAACAGTAATCTCAGCTATTCATTAATTGAAAGAAAATTTGTTGGGGTTTGGCTCTGGCTATTGCATGTAAAGACATTATGATTTACCTGGGAAAGTTATTCCGAACTACTGTCATCAAGTCATATGAAAACTTTTTTTTTTTTTTTTTTTTTTGTCTTTTTGAGACAGAGTCTCACTATACAGTTCAAGATGGTCTTGAGCTCACTTTTGTAACACAGGCTGTTTTCAAACTCACTGGTCCTCCTGCCTCAGCCTCCTAAGTCCTGAGATTACAGGCCTGCACCACCATGCCCAGCTGAAAGCTCTCTATTTTAGGGAAATACCAGATGATTTTTCTAGTGGTTGCTCCATGGTGCATGCCAGTGAAAAATGAGTTAGGGATTTAGTCTGTCTTAGTCCTCATCTTGGTTTAATATTTGTCACTGTATTTTATGTTAAATTTAAGGTGAGGCATATGGCAATATCTCATCATGGCTTAAATTCGAAATTCACCAGAGGATATTGATTATAAACAAGTGTCCATGTGCCTTTTGCTGTTTACAGATCCTCAAATTGTGTACGTGTACTTCACAGTTTCTTCTTCTTCTTCTTCTTCTTCTTCTTCTTCTTCTTCTTCTTCTTCTTCTTCTTCTTCTTCTTCTTCTTCTTCTTCTTCTTCTTCTTTCATTTTAGGGGAGGGTTTACAGGGCATTCAGGGTCTCACTACTAAATCAGACTAATAGTGATCCACCTGTTTACAAGTTTACAACCTCCCTGGGATAATAGGCTTGTGCCACCATGCCCAGTCCAGTCTCAATTGCTGTCTCTGCACGGCTGCGGGGGCAGGGCGGGACCAGTAAAGCAGGCCCAGGCACTGAACCCCCAGCCCTGTTGTTGCTTGTAGGTGCTTTAATTCACTAAGCTATTCGGCTGGCCCCCAATTTGTTTTTTCTAACAGGTATTTATTGCCACCGTTTTGTAGCATTTTTGTTTGCTAGCACTTAGGCTTGTTTGTAAATGGATCCTTTTAATATTATTCTACTCCATCTCTAGAAATTTTCTTAGCATCTGTGTCTCCATCGACCAGCAAGGAATAAGCGTGGGTCCTAGTGGGAGAGTGGGGATTATAGGGGGAAAATGGGACAAGACACATGAGAAATGGAGACAAGACAGGATTCTGATCAAGTCTCCTTGATTCAAAAAGGCGCTCGGGTATATATACAGGGTGCAGGAATGAGGTCATTTCCGCCTGAGACATCAGCATGTATCCTAGGCGACGGTGGCAACCCGGAAACGCATCAGCAGGTATCCAAGGCAACGGGGAAGGATTTAGAACATGTAATTTATGGGAAAATAGCAGGGGGGTAGGAAAATAGAAACATAACTACAGGCTATCACGAGATGAGGCTGTCGCAAGATGATGATGTCATGACAAAAATGGATGCCAGCAGTTTGGGCTCCCACACATCTGCTTTCTTTGAGATGAACATATGGCTTCCTACATTTGCTTAGTGTGTCTACAATTTTTCCTTCCCATAGTTTTACCTTCAAATTGACTATATTTCAAGTTAATTTTCTACATAATCAATCTTTAATTATGTCGTTATTAACCACTCTGATAGTCTCTTCCTTGTTGCATATTTAAACCACTTCCATTTAATACAATATCTGATAATTTTAGAATTTTAGCTTGCTATTTTACATTTTATTTTGTTAGTCTTGATGTCCTGGAGAATATTTTCATTATATTTAGAATTATTTGTTTTATTTATATGTTATTTGTGATTTTGAGTCAGTTATTTGTGGAGAATTATAGTAGTTTGCTCTTCACATAACAATTAGATCTATCTATCTATCTATCTATCTGTCTATCTATGATCTACCATCTATTTGTATCTGTCAATATATTCACCTGAGTTTCCTTATTTCAGCATTCTACATCTGTACTGTATGAGTCCATGACAGAAACCTTTTTTATTTTATGTTTTACCTTCTTCATGATAACATCATCATCTTAAATATTCACATGTATTTTTAATTATATTAGACTGTTACAGTTTTTGTTTTAGCAAGTATAGATTAGAGACATCAAGAGAAAGGGGAGCCAGGCCTCGCCTAATTTCTCCGGATTTTTGCATAAAACATACCTTCCTTCTTTTTGACAGTCTGAGATTCACTTGTCATTTGCTTTCTTTTTTAAACAGAAAGAGTTCTTTTGATATTATCTTAGAGTATGTCTCTTGGTGACAAACTTGTCTAGGTATTCTTCATCTGATCATAGTTTGATTTCTCTTGCATTACTGAAGACAATTTGACTCCTGTCAAAAATCTTTCCCCTCAATTTTCAGAAATGTAGGTATGAAAAATAGTGGGATAGTTTATCCCTTTTAATATTTAGATTACTTCTTAAAGCTGCCGTGTATAATGTCATGAAATTAAAGAGATTTTCACCTTTTATTCTGTTGAAATAATTTCTGAGCTCTGGCCATTTTCTTCCGAACCTCTTGAATATTGCATGCTTTATTGGAGTCGCTTGCATCCCTCAGTCTCTGCTCTTTGAATCAAATGACATCACTGAATCTATCTTTCAGTGAAGTGATGATCCCCTTTCCCATTTATCCAGTTGTCCCATTCCTCCATTCTGTCCTGAAAATCCTTTTTGTTCTCATTTTTCTATTTATTACTATTAACGATTCTTCATTCTTTTGTTTTTAAAAGCTGTTTTATTTTGAAGAGAAAAAGCCTTGTGGTACAGAATTTCAATATAAGATGGCAGGTGACTAATAATGATTATATATTCTATATAATTTTGGGTGGGGGAGATAACTGAGCAGCCTAAGCTTCTTCCCGGCAAGCTTAAGGACCTCAGTTTGATATAGGTACAACAGGCCTTACTGGCCCTGGAAACCCAGGTGCACTGTGCCAGCCACGACACCTGGGCGCGGTGGTACACATCAGTAATCCTGGCGCTGGGGAAGCTGAGTTAGGAGGGTCATTATTAGTCTAAGCTGTGCAGTGAGACCCTGTCCCAAATACATACATACATACATACATACATACGTTTTGCATTGTTAATCTTCAAAGTAAACAGTGCTCAGGTTAAAAGACAGAGGCATGCATGTATGATGAATCAAACAATATAAGGACAAACTTCAATTTCCTTTTCAGTGAATTAAAAGAAGTCAGGTCTATTTCTTATTGTCGTTGTCTCTATTATTAATCCATATCACTGCCTAAAAGTGTGAGGCCACATCCAGGCTCCCCATGTCCCTGCCACTGGTCGCCAAAGAAGGAAGAAGATGCCTCTGACTACTGGGCAGGTAGAAGAGATTGCTCGCACGTTGTTGTCCTTGGGGGAGAGCCTGACTCTCACAAGGGAATACTATGTTGTCATTCTTTGTAAAATGGGCTCCCTGACACGGTAGGAAATAAGGATCGTTGTGGCAACTAGAATGTTAAGAAATTTCAGCTTTCTCTCAGTCCCTTCTGATATGGCCATAAGTAGGAAAATGCCCGCTTATTGCCTCCGGATAACTGGAGTTTAGATACTTTACATCGTACAAGTGCTAGCACAGAAACTGCTTGCGTTATTATATTTATTATTTTTCAATGACTTAAGCCTTCTTAAATAGCTAGTCTGGTTTATATTCTGTATTTCAAAAGGAAATCTCGGGGAACTCATCTCTGTACCATATTCAAAAGCATCAACTCATCCTGTCTCTTAATTTTTTTACCATCTTTCAAATTTTTCTTATGTTCATCTTTTTATGTAAATGTACATAAGATCTAGAGTACTTAGCTGTAGCTACTAGAAGGAGAAGGGATAAGTTGGAATTTTATCTTGCCAAGAATTGGAGGGGGGCTTGTGGGGTTTATGAACCTGCGCAGGCAATCCAGTCAGGCCCAGAGGATGGTAATTCAATCTCTAGATCCACCCTTAAGGCAGCCTGTGCCAGTGCCCCCTCCCCCCAAAAAAATCCTTCTCAAAGAATGGAAAAATCTCATAAAATCAACGATCCTAATTTTAAAAAGCCACTAGAAAGTGGTTTTATGTGGTAATTAATAAATAACCTAATAAAGCAAATAATTTATACAATTCCCAACTAATTTTTATTGAGAAGAACTTGAAAAAAATGATGGTCAACAGAGAAATATAATTATTTACTTTTAGTGATAATTTTAAAGAGTTTTTTTTTTGTTGTTTGTCTATTTTTTCTGTAGTTCTCAGCCTGTAACATTTCCAGGGTCATCCAAATTAGGGCCCAAATCTTTCCACCCACTGTCACGCTGTGTGAGCAAAGCAAAGAGAACAGGAAATGCTATCTTGAAGTTATAGTAGCAGCATTTAGCAATAGAAGAGTCCGCATCCCACACACATTTTAAAACATTTTTGGATGTTGAGGATCCATCTTTATTTGTGAGAAAAATAAGAAGTTCAATGTAGAAGCTCTTTGTGTGAGAGAGAAGGGATTAATCTTACTAAAAATATAATAAAAGAAGAAGTAAAAAAAATTACGGTGTCCTAGCAGAAATAATGTGTTTCTGAACTTAGAAACCTGCAGTTGATTAATTTCAATTAACCCTGTATTATACCTGTGCCTTAATATTATCCTAAGAGCACACGTTCTGCAAAAAAACTCTAAATTTAAAAGTCAATAATTTTCTACTAGTAGATATGAGTTGAGTTTGGCATCTTTTATCACTTTTCTTTTAAGTAAAAGGAGATGATTTATTTGGAGATAGGAAAGAAAGTTGATAGATAACCACTCATAAAGAATAGAGAGAACTTGAACGTGAATTGCTCAGAATGACATTTTTGCTGCTTGTTACAGGTTCCCACTTGGTAGTGCAGGCTGGCCTTGAATGCCAGGTGATATTCCTGTCACAGCCTGCCAAGAGCTGGGATTACAGTTGTGCACCAACACACCCGACTCACCTTTCCCCACGTGAAAGCTTCTCTTGGGACTAATCTAGAATGCAGATAATTGACAAATGCGGACAGTCTATTTAAAATTATTAGTTATTTCCAAATTACAATAAAAATGATTATTTTTGGATATATTAATCTAAATGTGCAACAAATTGTATAAAATGTCCTCTTACTTGATTTTACATATCAATGCTTCGCATCAACAACATTTAACTTAGCGCTGATTAAGATGGGAATACATTGGTGTATCATGTTTTTAAAATATTTGCGTTTCTGTAAGTACTTATGACATTGAGGATATTTCATGTCATGGAGATCATTTCAGTTATTTTCTGTGTGATTTTATACCTTATTGACAGTCTTTAGAGATTAATATTATTTATTGTATAGCAAGTACTTAAAGAGAAGCCAGCCTATGTTAATTCTCTCTGTCTTAAGGTGTATCATTTATATATTCAATTTTTATGTTTTTTATTTTATTTTATTTTTTGTATTTTAGGGAAAGGTCTACCGAGTGTTTTGGGTCCTACTCATTGTGATCCACCTGTTTACAGCCCACTAAGAGCTGGGATTACAGGCCTGTGCCACCAGACCGTGTCTCAATTGCCATCTCAGTGGGCCTCAGGGGCAGGGCCAGCACAGCAGGCACAAGGGATTGAACCCCCAGCCCCTGCACCTGCTTGCAGATGATTTAATCTACTCAGCTATTTGGCCAGCTCTTAGTCCACATAGATTAAGGAAAGAGAGAAAACTATTGGACAAATGTCTCTTCCAATACCCTAACTTCTAAGTTGTATAATCATGAGACTAGAAATAAGAATCAATATCGAGAATGATAATTACACATGTGGCTATAAAGTCGTTCAGTAGTTATTACTTTCTTGGTTGGTTTTGTGAAATAATTATGATAAGTCTCTTGGTGTCTACTATGATAAAAAAAATAGGTGCTTTAATATTTTTGATAAATTTTAATGGTAGCTTTAAACCTGTGTCCAACTCCGGGTGGTGGTAGATGCCTTAATCCCAGCTGGGAAGGCTTTCGACAGGAGGATCACCACGAGTCTGATCTGCATAGTGAGACCCTGTACTAAATGCACAATAAATAAATAAATAAATAAATAAATAAATAAATAAATCCCTGAAGAAGAATGCGTTTCCAGCTCATTTTGGTTGTTGGATGAATCTGTTATAACTGTTTCCTAGCACTAAAGTCTGTGTTTCTGGGCTTGCGGTTCTGTGCAGAGCCTGCTCATCTTCCAGAGGATGGCAAGCGCTTCCCTTGGGACCTCCTCCACCTGGAGGGCAGCAGTACAGGCTCTCCGCGCACCTCTGTCTCCCTTACCAGATCCTTCTTGCCCTTGGATCTTTGACTGCTCTTTTAAGTGTGAGCTAAAAATTGTCCGCTTCCATTGATCTCCCCTTTTTGGCCTGATCAATTTGGTTTGGCTCTTTGTTCGGAACGTTAACTGATAATTTTAATTATATCTGCACATGACTGTCCAGAATCAGTATAGTTTAATCACAGTTATAAAACCAGAAGGTGGAGGTCATGCTGTCCATCCTGGGTTTCTAGCTATCCTACAAATATTTTGATGCATTTATTACATTTTATTAATTGTTATTATTATTTATTTTTTATAGTACTTGAGGCCAAACTTGGGACTTTGCACTTGCCAGGCAGGTGCTGATGCCACATCTTGGTCCTCAGATAACTTTAATACGATTAGACAGACAGACAGACAGACAGATAGATAGATAGATAGATAGATAATAGATAATAGATAGATAGATAGATAGATAGATAGATAGATAGATAGAGTTGAATTTTAGGTAGGGACTTAGTGATGAGCCTGTTCATAGATAGAAAAGATTAAACGGACATATACACACATTTAGCATTCTCAGAAATCAAGCTTCTGCAGGCAGTTCTACCTGTTTCCCATTTGTAATTCTAACAAAGGTAGTGAAGTGGGTTCTTGTAATGAACTTGCAAGCCTCTTGAGCACCTTAAATTATTATTTTGATTTCATGTAAAATGACCATGGCAAGAGCATTGACCCTGGGGGGATTGCTCTGACCACAAAGTCACCAAGCTTGTTTTAAGGGAAATAATTAGACTAAGTTCTCATTTATGTTGAAATTGAATTATGTGGCTTTTCAACAGAAAGTTGTATGTGTGTGTGTGTGTGTGTGTGTGTGTGTGTGTGTCTGTGTGTGTGTGCGCGTGTCTTTTCATTGAAGGAGACTTTTTGCCTATCTTTATATCTACATCTTCATTCATTGTGCTACTTTGGCTGTTGTTCTCTTTTCTTCCTACAGCCCTGGGTCCCAGAGATCACTGAACCCATAGAATCCTTCAAAGGCAGAGCTGCTGAGATGAACACAGGTAGTGTGACGCACCTGCATAAAACTTCGGCGAGCTGAAATTCAGTTCCACATTGGAGGCGTGGCCCTGCCTTCAGTAGTGTTGTCCTAAATTACCCATTGACTTCATTTATGAATAGACAATGGTGCCTCAGGTCACAGAAGGTCACAAATTTAATTCTTTTCATGACTCTAGGTCCCAATGAAATTGACCATGAACTGAATCAAATTCAATGGCTAAGGTCAATTTTGATCTTTCTGGAAAATTCACTAACTCACCTTAGATATAACACAGATTAATTGAAAAATGATAGGGTGAATTTTTAAGGTTCTGATTAACTTACCTAATTTCCTGTTCTTCATTGCCACCTTAAAATATATTTTCTTTTGACATATTTTTTATTGATGTACTTAGGGCATATAAGTTTAATCATTATTGTAATAATAATGAAGAAATTGACCACTTTCATATGTCACAGGCATTGACCAAAGAGGATTACAGTTAATGACACTTAATTTTGAAAACAAACATAGAGTGGTGCTATGTAATACACATTTTGTCCTCAAGATATGCATGATTGTGAGGACTTCTTATTCCCAGGAGAAGAGCAGTGACTGGTTGGACTGGACATGAGACCCTCCTTGTAATTGCTGTGCAGTGTTCAGATGGTGCCTGCAGTATCATTTCTTTAAAGTACAGTGAGATCCACATGGCAGCTCTATTGTTCATAATTGAAAAGCTTGCATGGTGCTCTTGCAGTGCCTGTATAGATTTACATTCCTTTCAACAGCAAATAATCATGTTCCTTTCTCCAAATTCACATCATTGTTTTTTTTTTCTTTTTTTTTTTTTTTTTTTTTTTTTTTTTTTTTTTTTTTCATTTCTTAATAACATCCATTCCAATGGCTGTTATTAAGTGGCATTGCGGTTTTGGTTGCTATTTCCCTAATGATTGGTGATATAGAATATTTTATTCATACCACTATTGGTCCTTTGTAAACCTTCTTTTGAGAAATGTCTATTCATGTGTTTTGCCTATTTCTCAATTGGATTATTAAATCTCAATAACAGGGTTTAGGTATTAAGTTGTTGGAACACAGACATGATGGATGTTTGATATGGCTATGCTATATTCCCTGGCTGGATCATTATGCAATATGTACCCATATAAAAACATCACATTGCACCACGTAAATATATACCATTATTATGTGCCAACAAAGAAGAAAATGAAACTGAACGAAATTTTAAATTATGCAAGGTGTGTATTTATCATAAAATTTTGAATGACATCTTTAGTACAATGAATCGTACTCAGTATTTATAAAAAAAACTTACGTTATTGGGTAGTAGTATTTTGGTTTTCTACTGTGTAGCATAAGTGGAAAAATTTTGCTTTAGTTTTTCCTTAATCATAAACATAGTTTGGAAGCCTTATTTTCCTCATAAGTTTTGAATTGTAAGATAATCCAACGGGAGCAACCACTAAATAGAAGGAATTTTAACTTAGAGCTGAGGGCAAACCTCATGGCAATTATAATTATTTATATTTCTATCACTGGAGAAGTAACCCTTCAAGAACATCTTTCCATTTTCTTTGAACACTTTGACTTACTTAATAGACACATATTAAATAAAGACCATACTAAAGGCCTTGGGCTGAATACTAAGCTTCCACAGATGGATAGGAATGAGTAGGACGCCTACCATCTATACCTTCATCATCTAAGTAAGCAAAAAGTATTACAAAAGCCAGAGCATGTAATGTAAAATTATGGGCATCATAGTACTGAATACTGCAGAGAGATAAAGCATGATAGAACAAATGAAATGGAGCCATATATTTTTTTTTTTTTTTTTTTTTTTTGTCTTTTTGAGACAGGGTCTCACTATGCAGTTCAGGCTGGCCTTGAGCTCACTTTTGTAGCCCAGGCTGGTCTTGAACTTGCGCTGATCCTCCTGCCTCAGCCTCCCAAGTGCTGGGATTACAGGCATGCACCACCATGCCCGGCGACTGGAGCCATATTTTGAGAAGTCATTTTTTTTAAAAAAATGTTTTAGACATTGTGGTAAATCTGATTTTCACAATAAAATCTTTACAAACCAGTTAGTGAATTCCACTGCTCTTTCGAGTACAAACTGTGTCAGTTGAGTGGGTTTCAGGGCAGGAGCTGGTATGTATCTGTAATTCATGTCAACGCTGTACTAGGGCCTTGGGCCTGCTTCCTATCTCCCATTATACCATGTCCTTCAAGGGAAGCACTTGGAGGGTGCAGGTTATTAATTCACTTGTTGACAAAAGAGAAGGGAGCATGTTGGGAGCACAGGAAGTGAAGTAGATGGTTGGCAGGAAACTACAGGCCAAACACAGAGACACACACATGCACACACGCATGCACACACACATTATCACAAGCAGAGAGGCAGGGAAAGACACTGAGCTGAGAATCTTGTTCTAATATCCTGCAGGGATTTTTACTTTGGGGGGAGAAATTAAAAAAAAAAAAAAAAGAATCAAGAACAACCACAATGTCATGGCTTGTGTCTGGTTGTCCCTCCAAAACCTCATACAGTCATGGGGCTGGGACTAACAGAGGTGGAGATTAACTCATGATCCACTGGGATTATGGGTGTGAGAACTGCATCCAGCCTGGGGCGGAGAGTCTAAATGCAACTGAAGGGAGACAGACTTGCTCTCTGTAGCCTTTGTTGCTGTTACTCCTCCAGCTTGCTCTTGCTCTTTGTCACTACCATGAAAGGATGCTGCCCACCGTGTGCCTCTTTGCCTTGGAGACAGCTGCGTATGAACTTAAGCCTCCAGTGACTGTGAGCTAAATAAAGCTTTCCTTTCTTCACTTTGGGTGTCGGGTATTTGTCCCAGCAATGAGAGAAGAGTAACTGAGACATACGACAAGAACAAAACAAACAACTCTCTTTTCACAAAAATGTCCAAAATGCAAACTTTGGTTTCCATGAGAGGAAGACAGGGTCACTAAAAATTCCTCAAACTCAGAACTGAAAACCAACACTAACCCAGGGATCATGCAGCCTGGCTGGTGTGCTGAGCTGTCAGGAACAGGCCAGCCCTCTCTACCCTCCAGCCTCAACCAGGTATATGGAGTTTCCCCCCGTAGCCACAGAAACAGGGAAGGGTAGATTCTGAGGAAGGAACAGCCACCCTGAACACACACCCTACAAATTCCGGTCTTCCCCCAGACCACAGGTGATGCTAGAGAAATATAAACCAGACGAGGAGAAGGCAACCACATTAGCAACTACTCCAACTGAAAGCCAGCCCCACTGTAGGTTACCTCATTTCTAAATTGAATGGCTTTGATATTTGCACGGACTGGAAATCAATCAGAGGAAGAGTTATAGCCATGTTCAGCTACAGATGTTACATAAATTCAATCTATTCTTTTTTTGTATAATTAGTAGCATTCAATAAGTAATTGTAAGATAAGCAAAAAGAGCAGTAAAAGGAATACACTATGATAGTACAGGTAAAACACACATTGAAATAACCCAATGCTTAATCTTTTAGGTGAGCTGTCAAAAGGACACTGATTAGTATTTAAAGGGCCCAACATAGGGGTCTAGGGCGAAAATAACATCCATTGTAAAAAGTGGGAAATTTTAGAAGAGAAAAAGACTAGGTATAAACAGAAATGTGAATATGAAAATAAAAGACATCCAGTTTTTAGAGATGTCTTTGACAAGACCATCCAGAAAACATGAAAACAGCCTAACAAGAACTTGAACATAGGTCAATACAAATTGCTCACATTGAAGAAAAAGTGGAGAGAAAGATATAGATAGATAGATAAGAGAGAGAGAGAGAGAGAGAGAGAGAGAGAGAGAGAGAGAGAGAGAGAGAGGCATAACACCAAAAGTACAAAACATTTTTAAATTTCTATCATGTCTACATAGAATCCAAGCTAGGCAAGTTGAAAAAATATTTGAAGAAACAGCAATAAAACGTTTACATAATAATGTCGGACTGCACATCCTGGATCTAACAAAGAATACCCTGTTGGATTGATAACCAGACAAACCACAGAGTCCCAGAACATTATATTCAAATGATTAAACATAAAAGAAACAGAAGCAAAAATTACATAGAAAGGAAGAGAGTTTAAAATTGGTACAATCATCTTGTCAAAAACCATGGAAATCTGGGCTGCCCACATAGTTCAGCGTACTAAAGTGCCTGCAGGCAGGCTCAGGGGCCAGGGGTTTGATCCATGGGCCTGCTTTGCCAGCCCCACCTCCAGGTCATGCTGAGACAGCAATTGTGGCTGGGCATGGTGGCATGAACCTCTAATCCCAGCTCTTGGGTGGCTGTAAACAGGTGGATCACTATGAGTTCAATCTAGCAGACCCTTCTATAAAAAATACAAAAAACAGTATGTAAAATACAAAAAAAAAAAAAATGGGAATCTGAAGACAGTGGATGTATTTTCAAAGATCCAACACATAATTCTATATGTATATATATATTATATATATATAATATATATGTATATATATAATATATATACATATATATATATATATATATATATATATATATATATATAAATGAAGATCTTTGGAGCAAAACATTTGGAGGGAATTTTCAAATGTTGATAATCTAAGATTGATAGTCTATGGCTGGACAAAAAGTAGACCTATTATACATTGTTTTTTTGTCTTTTTGAGACAGGGTCTGGCTATAGAGTTCAGGCTGGCCTTGAGCTCACTTTTGTAGCCCAGGCTGGTCTCAAACTCGCACCAATCCTCCTGCCTCAGCCTCCCGAGTGCTGGGATTACAGGCATGTGCCACCACGCCCGGCTTATTATACATATTTTGAATGGTGAGCATGACTTGTAAAGAAAGAAATAACAAGTAAGGAAGGAGGAAGGGAAAACAAGAAGTTCATGGATTTTGACAGGAGCTGGAATTGTCAGGTTGAATTCCTGAATCTTGTGACCGGAGAGCAACTATTGATGTCTGTGTACAAAATATATTTTCTAGCTGTATTTATTGGAGAGGTAGAAGCAGTGAACACATCTGGTTCCCAGTTTTTTTTTGTTTGTTTGTTTTTGTTTTTATCTCTAGGTACTACTTCCCAATAAAATTGAGTAGTATTCTCTCATGAAATAGCTCACTCAGGGCTGGAGGCAGAAAAATAGAGGTAGTGTAGGGAATGTCTTGTAGTTTCTGAAAGCAAGCATCTTTTAAAAATCTATTGGGATTCTGGAAAAGCGTACTGTGGTAGTTTAGATCTTAAACATCACACAAGGTCTGTGTGATGGAGTAAATTTAGACCAGGCAAGGAACACTCCAGAAGGAGAAAAGAAATGGCATACCTGAGAGTCCCAAGAGGAGGAAAATATATCATTTCTTGAAAGAGTTCTCAAGAATTGACCCTAGAAAGAAAAGTCAAGTAGTATGAGATTAAAATGTGCAGTAATGCAGGGAATGGGAGGCTGTGGGATCTGGGAAGAGCTTTTCCGATCGTGGAAACTGACAGGACAAATCTTCCCTTTGAGATTCCTTGGGGTGTTTAAGCTGAGTGAGTGGAAAGGCTCATGAGCAGGGGTGGGGGGTTGTTACAGGCTTAAGAAGGTTAAGTAAGTAACTGAAGGGAGGCCAGGGTTCTCCCTTTGTTAATAGCCTCATCCTGTACAAGAGAAGGTCAAGAAGATGGTATGAGCCCTAACTTACCCTGGGGTGGGGGGGTAGCTTGCATGTAAAGAGGGAAGAAAAGAGACTCTTCCCCTTCTATGGTTCTTCCTGCTTTTGTTGTCTTGTGCCATCCTCAGATACTGCCTCTGTGCTGTGCCATCCTGCCTTGGAGCCAACGGATTAAGGACTGAGCCCTCCACAAACCATGAGGTAAATAAACCTTTTTTTCTTAATTTTGGGTATTGGGTATTTTGTCCCAGAAATATGAGGAAAAAAAAAAAAAAACCTAAGAGAAGGGGTGTACAAAAGTACTAGAAATGTTACTGAAGTAGTGATGCGCAGAGATGGTGGCAAAATGAGCCAGCAGGGGACCCAAAGAAATAGATTTGAAATGAGATAATGGAAATGAGTCCTGAAGAGGAAAAAGGCCTAGAGACTTCATGGTTTCTTACAAAACAGTACCATTGGTTATGTTGGTGACTTCATAGACAGGCATGAGAGATGATCAATATTTTTATTATCATTATTTTTTGTTTTGCATGGGGAAAGCTTTCAATTTTTGTACATGATAGTTCTGAACCACTTGGATGTAACTATTTTTAATAATCTCCTTTGATCTGTTTTTCAAAATTAGAAGTCAGTGATAAAATTTAGATAAAAGTTGGTGCATAATAATGCATGAACAAGGACCAATGAGATAGCACAGAAGACTAAGCACTTGCTTAGCTGAGTGCAAGGGTCAGGGTTTTATCCTTGACACCACATGCTGTGCTGTACCCAACCCTGGATGTGCTGAGCAGCCATGAGTCCAAACACTAAGAAGGCAGAAAACAGGAGGATCAGTAGGAATCTGAGCTGCGTAGAGAGACCCTGCACACACACAGCAAAAAAACTAACAACACATAAACAGTACAAAAACAAGTGGAATTCCTTGGAAAAAAAAAAAAAAAGAGCAGAATTGGGAACTCCAATATTTAATGTCTGCCATCTGATGCAGTCTGATATTTGTAAATAAAAGTGGAAAATAAAGTCAGCTATTTGCCAGAGACCAATGCTATGCAATAATGATTAGATGAATGTGCAATAAGAAGGATCTAGGGACGTGGCAGGCATCTTCAGTAGTTATGCTTGGTGTCAAAAGTGTAATTTATATATTGACCCAGGGTTAAATGCAGGGCGAGGAAGTCAGTATTGTGGAATGGTATTACACATGAGCAAAAATGAAACATAACTTCAGAAAACTGACAATGTTATTTGGAGAACTTGTGTGCTTCCTGTCATTTACTATACGCCATTATTTCCCCACTGGGCAAATATAATGTTGAGTCATGTTCAGCTCATAGTTACCCATGCAGATGACATTATTAATAGACTTTTAATGGACCTGTCCAAACTGGGAAAAGGACAGTTTTTGATTCTTACACAGATGTGGTAAGTAAATTGCTATAAAAATTAAGAAAACAACATTAAGCTTTTGTTAAATACACCCTTACAAAGAAGACCAGAGAGAAAGCAGGAACTACATGAGGTAATAAATGCATGAGTCACAAAATAATCCAATAGATAAGGGACTTATAGAAGTATTACCCATTAGGGGAAAATAACAATAAATACATCTTCAGCAGCATAATATACATCAACATAAAGAGAAGGTAAAGTGCATAGCATAATACATCTGAACTGTGTTTTGATCTGTGTTCTACTGTAATAATGATTTTCATGTTGATGATAAAATTACTGAGGTAAGGGCCATATTTAGTTGGATCTAAAACATGATATCAAATTGCCTTGCACACTTTTTTTCTATTAAACAATGCTAAATATAACCCTTAGAAGGAAAATACATTTACAAAATCATGTAATCCCCCCAAAACATGAAGTTGTTAGAAAACCCTCTATCTTTCCATTAACAAATCTTCTGACAGGAATGTGACCTCATCCAAGTATTTATTGGGGTCTTGTGTTTGCCTTCTTCACTCAACCACTATTTCTGGAAGTTTATGTTTCTCTTACCTCTCCATTTTTATAGATGACTTAAATTCTAATTGGTTTGTACGTGTAGACTATTTTAAGTTAAAATCATTCAGTATGAAGTATAGGTAGAGAATATTTGAAAAGTATTTCTAAGAGAAGGTCCATTGTCTCTGCCTCTTTCTAATTGTTATAAAATACAACTCAGAGCAGAACTTCGTGATGAAAATAAAAAATTTAGACACAGAAATCTGACAACTCCAAAGAAATATCTAATTCCTCTTATTCTTACATGCAGAGGAAGTGAAAAGGAAATACTGATTTCATGAGAAGAAACAACTGTCCTGACATTTATATTTGAAAATAATAAGTGACAGGGACTAAGAATATAGCTCAAAGGCATAAACACTTGCCTGCCAAGTGCAAGTACCCAAGTTTGAACCCTGGCACTGCAATCAATCAATCAATCAATCAATCAATAAGACAATTTTTTTCTAAGTACTGAATTTCAACAAAATTTGAAATTACAAAAATGATTACTGTCTCTTAATCTTCAGTCATTCTGCATTCTTGAATAAGACATCTCTCATGTTTAGGATGGAATTCATGAGTGCCAGACCTATAAAAAGTCTAGAGATAAAGCAATTAAAACAAAACAAAAATTTGCTGTCCTAGTGCGTAGATGTTAACGGGTATGGTAGCCTTCTGTGACTGACAAAAAGTCTGAGGAGAACAGAGGAAGAAAGATCGCCTTCATGTCATGGTTGTACAGATGGCAGCCTAGGCTTGGCTGGTTCCATGGTTACTGGGCTGTGGTCAGGAAGGGACAACATGGTGGAAGGGCAGATAGAAGCAAATTTGTTCATCTCTTCTTGTCGAGGAGAGGAAAGCAGGGGGAGGGGAGACTGAGGTCAGTAAAATGATGCTGTTCCTGAGAGCACACTCCACTTTCCTACTCCATTCAACTAATTCCCATGGTCTAATTCTCTTGTCTCTTAAGAAAGCTAGCAATGAATGAATCCATCAATGTGTTAATCCTTTGATGAAGCTGAAGCTTTCAGAATCCGATCATCCTCCAGACGTCCCTTGCCTCAGTTATTCTTCCCTCATTGCTGGGACAAATGTCTAACACTCCAAATGAAGGAAGGAAAGGTTTATTTAGCTCGCAGTTAGTGGAGGTTTTAGTGCATAATTGGCTGGATCTAAGAAAGAGTCTCACAGGGCAGAGAGCATCCACTCATGGCTGCTGCAAAGAGCAGAGAGCAAAATCGGAAGAGTGACAGCAACAGTTGCTTCAGAGAGGAAGTCTGTCTCTCTCTAATTGCATTCAGAATATCCACCCCAGCCTGGGGGAACTACTCCCACCCATACCCCCAGCAGCACTAAAACCCATAATTCCAGCCTTGATTATGAATTAATCTCAAACTCTATAAGTCCCAGCCCCATGACTTCCTGAGACTTTGGAGTGATGACTAGACACAAACCATAACACCCCATGTCTAAACAGGGCTGTGATTAGGACCAAGCCTTTGACACATGAGACTTGGAGCCTAATTTCAGCTTCAAATCCTACCTCATAGACAATCAAACAATGAATGAAAACAAAGACATGAGTCTAAGGTATCTGAAGTTCAGGCAAAGTAAGAAATGAAAGCAAACCTGGAGAGAGTAGGGGGAAGAATTCCTTAGCATAAATTGAAAAGGTTAAGGTCATTTTCCAGAGAGGACTGGGCAAAAGTCTGGTCTGGATCTAGCACAAGCCTGATAGGAACAACAGAAAATACACAAGCTAAAAAAGGTGATAAAAGCTTGAGTGAGCCTAGACATTAAAAGAATGCCAGAGTATCTCAAGAGAATGAAGAAGGAGAGGAAATCTCTTCTATTTTGGTGTCTTTTTAATGTCATGAAATAGTTTATGTTCCTAACAACTTTATAAGTGACTTGTGCTATTTTTTTCAGGTGCTGGACATACAGACTACATTTTCAGAGTTAGAAGAAGTCTTTTAAAGTTATTATGGATTCTTTAAAGAGTATGTTGGAGTAAATACATATACAAAATAAATCATGTTTTCTTGCAATCAACTGTTAAGCAATTCACAGACAGAATGTTATGGAACAAAAATAAGGCATAGAAGTAACATTTGAAGAATCAATGGAATTGCTTCTTATTTGACACAATTTGATAAACTGCTTGAAGCCTCTGTTATATTGTAGTCTTGATTTGCAGTCTGACTAACTCAAAATAGGCAATTTTACTGTAATATAAGCTGTATCTGGTATCTTGTATATTTGCTCTAAATGGAAATGGAAATAATATCATTCATTGTTGATGTTATTTTGTGTTATATTAATACTTTTGTCTCTTCTTCCCTGTTTACCTTTATGTCCAGCAGTGAATTCATCACTTAACATTATCACTTTTTCTAACTTCCACTAACTGAATTCATGTTTTCATCTGGTCTCAGCTTGATACAGCCATCTTCTTCTATCTTAGAGTTTTAAAACTTCTCAGTCCAAACTACATCCACAACAAACTATTAAATGCTACAGTGGGCAGAATAATGATTCTCCGAAGATATTTTAGTCCTGATTCTTATAAACACTGACCATAGAATATTATGGTAAACAGAACAGTGGAAGGAAGTTTGCAGATGTAATTGAGCCTGGTGTGGTGACCTTAAGACAAAAAAAAAATCACCCTGTATTATCCAGGGGGGTGCATCCAGTATATACACAAGGGTCCTTTAAAGTACCAGAGAGAGGCAGAAGAGCATCAGAGAAGTGACAGCGGAAGAACTTCGCAGCCACTGTTGGACTTGAATGAGGAAGAACACATGAGTTAAAGACTATAGCAAATTGGTAGATACAGGGAATTTTCTTTTTAAGCTTGCAGAGGTAGTGTGACCTGTGGACACCCTGCTTTTATGCAGCTAATAACTAAACTTCCATAACTATACCCCAGTAAGCACACAATGTTTGTTTGTTTGTTTGTTTATTTTTCAGATGTCTTTGGTTGTTATAGAGTCTCACTATGCAGCCCAGACTCCCGGTGATCCTCTGCTTTGCAGCTCCCCAAGGCTGGAATTACACATTTGCGCCCTCACCCCCAGACTCTGGCCAGCTCAGCCCTCCCTCGGCGTGGAACTGGTGCAGCATGTGGTGCTTAGGTATCCAACAACGGTCCCTGAGCTCACCTAAGCTTACCTAAGCAGGCGTTTAGTCCACTGAGCTATTTGGCCAGCCCGCACGTTGTTTAAACTAATCACACTTGTGGCTATTTTTATAGCATCAAAGGGAAAATATGCAATAGGAATATAACTCTATGTGCCCTATCTCAGTTTAAAAACTTTTATTGACTACTCATTAGAAAACTATTAAACTACTAATGTTCTAGTATGCACTCCAATATCAAATATCTTTGATTAATAGTCTTGTTATGCAGTGTTTACCATCACCAAGTTGCAACCACCAAACTCAGCCAGCGGAAGCCGACACTGGAGCCACATTATGAAATTAAACTTTGGAAGTCATGCAAGCAAACCGCTAGACAAATGTAAGTTTTAAATCTCCAATTACACTATAGGCATCTTTATCTAATATTGTTCATATACTTTGAGTTTGCTCGCCTTTTCCCTGAGATACCTTTTTCAATGCAGTTTTTATTTATTTATTCTTTTTATCTGTTTAGAACAGGGTCGACTGGGTCTCAGTGCACACAGTGGATTCCTAGTGATCCTCCTGCTTTCAGCTTCCTGAGCAGTGGGATTACCAGTGGTGCACACCACCACGCCCAGACTCACATGCCATCTCAGTGTGCCCCAGAGGCGGGGTCAGCACTACACCCTGGGGATCAGACCCCAGCCCCTACACCTGCCTAAATAGGAGCTTTAGTCTGCAGAGCTATTCAGATGGCCATCTTCCTTTTTCTATGAGTATTTCACTAATTATTGAAAAGATGCAAAGGGCAATGCTTCTGTCATGACTTAGATTTACAATAGCCCCCTAATGCTCCTGTGATTAGAAAGTAATCACATTATTATGAGAGTATTATAATGGAATTTCTGTGAGGAGGTTGGATCTGGTGAGCATCTAGGTCTCCATGGGTGTGACCCGGAAGGGTTTGTTTCCCTTCCTGGTTGCTCTGTTGACTCTGCTTCCTGGAGGCCATGATACCAGCAACATTTCCTCCACTCTGCCCCACTGCCCCAACCCCCTGCCTTGGAGCCAGAAGATTGTGGACCGAAACCTCTGCAAACTGCGACCCACATTAAAATTCTCCTTCTATACGTTTTGGGCTTCAGGTATTGCTACCCAAAATTGCATCTCAGCAGTGAAGAAGGTGATTTAGGAGTGTCCTTTCAGAAGCCTTTCCTCTCCATTATGGTCCCAACACCTTCTGAAAATTCAACATGAGATATAGATAATATTTTTATTTTTGCTAAAGCCAAATGAGCCTTTTAGCTTCTTCTTAATAAAATGAATCCCAAGTTGCAATGACTTTCCTAGCTTAAGCTCTTGGAAGTGCATATATTCTGATTTTATTTCTTTTCTGCTGTTCATGTTTTCTTTTCAATATGTGCAATAATTAGATCTATAAAAGATGTTTGAAATATTTCAATATACCAATATCTATGTGCTGAATTCATGCTCTCAATAAACAAGAAGCTTATAAAATGATAATAGCTCCACCTGAGTAAAGAATTATCAAACCCAAGCAGGATTTCAGTGTAGTAAAATAAGTAAATAAATAAATAAATATAAATAAATAAAACTAATTAAAAATATTTGGTATGAATTGAGTGATTTTAACAAATGAGTTAATGTTAAGCCCACAAACTTTTGTGGATGGGCTCTGGTGCCCACTGTGCCCTGGTGATGCAGATATAACAGCATCTGTCTCAGCTTGTTGGCTAAATTGACTGTTAACCAATTTAAGAAAATCAGAGATTCTTAAGAAAGTCTTCAAGAAATGAAAATACTACCCTTATGTTTTTTTGCTACAACTATGTAAAAATCTGTTAAAGAATAAGACTGAAATATTGGAAATTTTTAAATTGACATATTAAAAAGAAAACTATAATAGCCACGCTATTTCACATCATAATGTGAAATCTAAGGTTAAACTTAGAAACTGAGTTAAAAATTTAAAAAAGCAGATGTTATGGTTTGTGTCTACCTGTTCCCCCAAATCCTCATGTAGTCATGGGGCAGGGGCCTCTAGAGTTTGTGTTTAACTCATGATCCACTGGGATTGTAGGTCTTAGCACTACTGGGATTATGGGTGCTATAGCCTGGTGGGGCATGTAGCTAAATGCAACTTAAGAGACATAGACTTCCTCTCTGTGGTCATTGTTGCTGCCGTACCCCCCCCCCATTTTGCTCTGTACTGCACACCACTCTGCCTTGGAGCCAGATGAGTATGGACTGAGACCTCCAGTGACGCCGAGATAAATAAACCTTGCTTTCCTTCAGTTTGGTTACTGGGCGTTTGTCCCAGCAATGAGAGAAGAGGAACTAAGACAGTAGATAGAACTGAGCTACGAAAATGATACATACATTCCACTAGTATAACATATAAAACAATACTACTGATTTGATTTGAAATATTTTTACTCATTTAGAAAACTTAGATCAGTCACCAACAACCTTAAACCCCTATAAGTCAATAAGAGAAAGAAGGAAGGACAAAAGAATGAAGAGAAGAAGGAATGAGAAGAGAATGATGTTAATGAAGGAAGACAGAAAGAGAACTTGATTAAGCTACTTCCAATAATATGTGAAATAACTGCACACATTGATATCCCACAGAAAATTTTTTTAAAAACTGAATAAAATTGTTATCTTTTAATTAGGCTTAACACACTGATTGTTCATTAACTTTATCACCCATAACAAAGATTTTTGTTATGAAACTGAATATACTTAATGTGTTGCAAGTGTCATGACTATCTGTTTAGAACTTTAGGCTTCCTGATAAATAAGAATGGGAAATACTTATTATAGAATCCAAAACAGGATTTCTAATGGCTCCCCCTTTTTTTTTTCTTTTGAGAGCTCAAATTTCTAGGGTTAAGTTAATCTATTACTTTGATATCACATGGAACTGAGCAGTCCACATAGATTAAGGCAAGAGAAAGTTATTGGGCAAATGTCTCTTCCGATGTCCTAATTTCTAAGTTGTATAATCATGAGACTTGAAATAAGAATCAATATGGCAAAGAAGAATTAGACATGTGGCTACAAAGTCTTTCACTATTTATTAACTTCTTGGTTGACTTTTATGAAATAATCTTGATTAGGCCCCTAGTCGCTATTGTGATCAAAACTAAAATTTTTAAAACTAATGTATATCTTAGGCTATATCTCCTTATACATTTTAAATTTCACAAGTAAATGTGCCTCATGCGTTCTAGGAATTAAACGGCTAATAATGCCTCGGATCCTGATACTATCTGTCAATAATAAAAATCACAACTGATTAGTGAAAAAGTGAGCCATGCATGAATAGAGAAGCTTGTGTTTCATTTCACACAAATAATCTGGACTATATAGAAAATAAGCAGTGGGACTGAAGCTGGAATCCATGTAGCCTCTCTACAGTCTTTAGTATCACTTACTATATGATAATAGTTCATTGTGCTGAGTGTAGTAATGTCATTGGCATGGTAGATAATTCCCTTATTTTGAGAGGAAGATTTTCTTGGTTCACATTGTTTTGTGTCTGGATATCCCCCAAAGCCTAAGCGTTGATGGTAGGAGGATTGGCCTTGTTCAGAGGCAGCGGAACCTAGAGTTGGAGATCAGTTCATAGTTTAATAATGGGATTAGGGCATGAGTGTTAGATCCACCCTAAGCTGCGTAACCTGTATGCAGTCAAAGAGAGAGTTTTGCTCTTGTTGATTTGCTGTCTTTTGTCACCATGTATTGTCACCTCTCTGCCACACTACCGTGCCTTGGAGTGAGCTGATTATGGACTGGAACCTAAACAAACTATAAGCTATACAAACCTTGCTTCCTTTAACTTTGGGTTTGAGTATTTTATCTTAGCAATGAGAGAAGAACACTGAGCTTATGCAGTGTTGGGAGTGGCTGAATTTGGAAATTGATTTTATGTGGGAGGGCAGGACAAGACCTCATTACCTAAGGCTGAGGCCTTGAGAAAGACGTTCCAACAGGAGGGTTTCAGCTATTAATTGCTAGGCAACTTTGTGTCGCTGATACTAACTTTGCAAAGGTATAAATAGATTCTCCTACTGTTGCTCTTTGGGTCTGATGTAAATCAGGCAAACAGACTTACACCTAAACACACTGATTCTCTCTTGTCCATTTTTCCCTCATTTTTGCCACTGTTTTCCCCTGGGGTACACCAAGACACCAATGAGTCTCTACATGTATTGCCTTCAATGGGGTTACCCAGTAATACATAGCTGGGATTTGTCAGAGTCGTAGGAGTGCATTGGGATTGGAACTTCAGGTGTAAAACATGAAAATGGAGACTTCCTAGGATGAGAAACGGGTTCAGTAGGACAGAGAGCTTAAAGAGACAAGTAGTTTTGAGAAAAATCAAAAAGGAGAAAGATGTCGAATTAAGTTTCAAGAATCATACCTGTTTACAGATGTATAATGATGTATATAAAATGTTTGCTGTTGTCTTGGTTCCTGTATTTACTTTCTAAGACAACCATGAAGGGTTTAACCTGGAGTATTATTGTAAAATCATATCTTGAGTAGGACTCAAAGGGGAAGAAAAAATACCACACATAGAGCTCGAGCCCTCTAGCTTTGCTCAGTTAGATAAAAAAGCAAAAACTTATTTTAAATTACTAATGGTTAGTTTCAAGTGACCTGGTGGTATTGCTGGGGGGAGGGGTGCAGGCTGCATTCAGGGAGCGACCCTTGTTCTGGTCCCTGCAGACCCCGTGGGGAATGCCCAGCCTCCTGATAGCATCCCTGCCTGATCCAGTCATGGAGGTGGGTATGCACCACCAGGCGTAGTCTTGTGTGCCTGGGACTATTTAGGAGGGTTATAATTATGGCACACCATGACCTCGGAATTCTTTATGTGTGTTGCTACTGGCAACGTTTTTTTTTTTTTTTTTTTCACCTCAAAATAACATTTATGTTAAAAATCAGGGCAAAAAGAAAACATTCAGCAGTCAGAGCCAGAACAACAGCCGGAACACACAGTGGCTATAAGCAGGGGCTATGGGTACAGGGCCATATCCTCCCTGTGGCTGGCGGAGAGGGGTTTGGGTGAGAGAGCTCATTTCCTGTCATAGCGGCTTGACAGGATCCAAGATGACAAGGCAAAAGTAGTAACCAGAGGCAGAGCCCTAATACAGAGGATCTCCAGGTATTGCCTGGCATAACCAATGCTGACATACTCAGAATTATAGCTCAGACTGTTCAGTCTCCAAGCACTGTTTCAAGCACTGTAGACTCTCTTATTCTTCATTTGGTTATTCTTTCTTTGATAAAAATTTTAAAATTGTAAATAATAAAAAAAGATGTATTGCATTAAAAGCTATAAATTAAAGAAAAAAACATTTTAAAGGACTTTTGGCTCTAAACCTCCAAGATTGACGAGGACTGAGAAAGTAAGAGAAAACACTGCTATGACGTCCTGCGACTCAGTTAAGTCCCTGATTTTCTGATCAAGGAGATAATGGGACCACAGAGGAAAGGGATAAGTGATGTATTGTGTGCCTAAGGAGAGTCACTTGGAAAGAAAAATTCTCCCAGGCTTTCACAGATAACAACATGGTCAAGCAATGGCTGTGATTCATCCAGATGGCTGACACTGACATGAGATCTAAGAAACGCTATTCTTGGTTCTAAACTAAATCCTGAGTTTTATTTTATTTTTAAACCGATCTTAATAGATAGAAAAAAGTTATTTTTTTATTTATGCAAGTCTTACTTTACCTTGGTGTTAACCATCCAGCAGAACGGTGTAACTAAGAGATGTAAAAGTAAAATAGCATAGTAATATGCTAACTGTAAAACACTCGCTCAGGTTACTAAAAGCCTCTGAGAATGGCCAGTTGCACTGGTAACTTACTGCTGCTATGGATCACTGGACTATATACAGCTAAACTGCTGTATGTAAGGACCAAAAATCTTTGGACTGGCATCAAGAATGCAAAGGTCTACGGAGTTCTCCAAACACAGCGTCTCGAACTGCCAGGGAAAAACCATCATTTAAATAACAAAACATTAAAGAGAGAGATGACGGGAGTGGTTGATGCTGGAAATTGATCATGCGGAGGAGAGCAGGACGAGGCCTCACTGATTAAAGTAATCAAGGTATCTCAGTCTTGAGAAAAACTCCCTGTCTGGAGAGTCTTAGCTCTGAGTTGCTGGGCAACTTTGTGTCTCCTGATACTAACTTTGGAAGGGTATAAATGAACACCCCTGCTGTTGTTCTTTGTGTCCTTTGCCAGTCAGACAAACAGACCTCCCCCTGAGCACCGCTCTTGTCTCCTCTTTACTTTTTCCCCCATTCCTCTTGTGGCTTCCCCTCAGGGTATAATGAGACACTAATGAGTCCCTACAATGCACTTTCTGTTTCAGACACCAGAAAGAAGCATTCGGCAGATAAGACAAGGAAAGATATATGATATAATGACCTCACCAGTGCTTGCAGTGAATTTTGGATCGCATAAGTTCCTGACCCATCCTCTTTCCCCTTTTCTCTGAGATCATACGATTTCTTATACACGGTTCTCTTGACCCGTTTCATTTAATTATTCCTACACAAATTGCTCCAATGTGAGTTTTATTGTTAATTCTCTGTTATATGGATTTCCAGAGCTTTTTGCTAAATTTAAACAGTTTTCACATTTGTGCTAGATATTTCATAAGCATGAAGCTTCTTGAGTAATTGCAATACAGTAAAAACAAGTTAGATATTTTGAAAGGCATTACTTTTATGGAGGTGGATGCTATGACCACAATTTCTATACACATCGTGGCAACGATGTTGGAAGAATTCTGGGCTATAGATTTTATTTTATTTATTTGTTTATTTATTTATTTATTTATTTATTTATTTATTTTGTCTTTTTTGAGGCAGGGTCTCACTATGCAGTTGAGGCTGGTCCTGAACTCATTTTTGTAGCCCAGGCTGGTCTCAAACTCGCACCAATCCTACTGTCTCAGCCTCCCGAGTGCTGGGATTACAGGCATGCACCACCACGCCCGGCTTCTGGGCTATAGATTTTAAATAGTGGCAAGCGGCTAAATTTTTGAATTGCAGCAATAAAAAAACATAAGCTATCATTTGTAGTTATGGATGAGTAGGTTTTGCTGTTTACGCCACAGATTCCTAAGTGACAACGAAAGCAGATCCCCAGGCATCTCTCAGGTTTTGACTGGTCTACCTTTGTGAAGTGATTTTATTTCCAACTTCCGGTTCACTTTCCTTTTCGTCCCAGCATTCTCGTGCTTTGTCTAAGATCTACACATGCGTGGATCTGAATTTAGGACCAAAGCAACGTGATCTTCAGGACTGGTTTTCCTCAATTCCTTCCCCAGTTTTTCTGAGGTGGAATCACAATTTCTTTTTTTTTTTTTTTGTGGGACCAGGGTTCGAACTCACGACCTTGCACTTGCCCAGCAGGCACTTGTGCCTCGGAGCTATCTCCCCAGCCCCTGGAATCACAATTTCTATGCAATATCCTTACAACAAAATCAGGTGTGTATTCTGACATAGGCACCTCATGACATATCTTTCTCACATTCCGTACTACGTTTTTCATCCAATAGTTATCCAACCTTATGAGCCAATGAGTCAATTTAAAATAGGTAGGCTATTCTTAGCATAATTGCTGTACATTTCGTCTCTTAGTTTATTTTTATTATTTATCCACCAAGCAAATATTGTGTATCTGTGTGCCTGTCTGTATGTCTGCCTCTGTGTCTATGTGTGTGTGTGTCTGTGTGTCTGTCTGTCTAAGCAGTATTTCGGCTTGAGAAAGCTTTAAATCAGTTCTGTTATGGAGAATAGAGAGTATCCACACTTAAAAAGACGTTTGAATTAATACAGAACAGACTTATAGTATGAAGAAAGACTTTCCTGGTTTTTTCGCTTGATTTATACTCACTGCTCAGAGTCAGCAACAAAAAGGAAAGGGAAAGACATGAAACTCCATTTTAAGGGGACTGCAACTCATTTAAGACTATGAGCCTGTGGACCTCGGTACGACCATTTACAAAGCCAATATAATCAACTAGCTTATCTTTCTTTCTTAACCTATATTTTTTTCTGTAATGACATTTGCATCTTCTATGAAAATAAAATTATAACTACATCAAAGATAGGTAAGCAGGAAGTAAAGACCTTTGCCAGCTTCCCAGAGATGGCAATAATGAGAATGACATAAAATACATCGACTTCGCTAAAGCCAGGAGTGTTGGGAGCCAGTTACGACTTCCCTTTCTCATCACTTTTGCGAGGTATTGGTTGGTGAGGAAATAAGTACAGAGAAAATAAAAGATTACTCAGTGCAACAATATTTAATGACATTATGTATTGGTCTCTTTCTTGCTTTCTCTTTCTTTCTTTCTTTCTTTCTTTCTTTCTTTCTTTCTCTCTCTCTCTCTCTCTCTCTCTCTCTCTCTCTTTCTTGTATTTTAGGGAATGGTCTACAGGCTGTTCAGGGTCTCACTACTACATCCCACTTGTAGTGCTCTGCCTGTTGACAAGTTCCCAAGGGCTGGGATCACAGGTGTACATCACTATATCAAGTCTTGATTGTGTTATCAGCTCTGCCTGGGGGTGGAGCCCGTGAGGCGGACCCAGAGATCGAACCGCATGCCTCTGCTCCTGCTTACAGGTGCTTTAATCCTCTGAATTGTTTTGCCAACCCTAATAACATTATTTCTAACTTTAAGAAATCACTGTAATTAAATAACTCAAGACGGCAAAATGAGATGTACTCAATGGCATTTCAATCATGGATGCACTATGTAAATGTGTGGTAGTAATTTGAGTATATACTTGTAACATACTGCTCCAACTTTGCATTCTTGAGAAGGTAACGTTTACACAGTGACTTAGAATTAAGTACAAATATGTATATGAAATCCTTCCAGAGTCCATCAGTCAGAGTTTTACTGAAAGAACACACATAGAAGGGGCAAAAGTTTTAACTGTAACAACTATAAATTCATTGGATGGCCCTATTTTAAGAATATTGTATCTTACAGTTTAGGGAGGTCAAAAACAGGAGGAAAGGGGAAAGGGGAGAGAGAGAGATAGAGAGAGACAGAGAATTTGACTTCTTTCTCTCCAGTTGGTTCTCAGGATGTATTCTGTGACACATGGTACCCCTCTTTTTTTAAATTTATTTAAATGAGAAAAAAAAGATAAATAGCAATAAAACAGTTTCAAACTAGCTTGGTAGAGCAGTTACCATAATTAATACATTGCATATTGTTGTATTCATAGTAGTTATTTGGAGGACAAGATGTACACATGATATCTAAACAATATTGGTACACATCTTTCTTTTCAATCAGCTAAGAAAGGGGCTGGGGAGATATCTCCATAGCCTAGTTGCCTTCCTGGGAAGTGTGAGATTGTGAGTTTGAACCCCAGACCTGCAAAAAAAAAAAAAAACACTAAGAAAGTAGCTGTATATCTCTCCTGTCTTGTGTATGCATACATATGTATATATTATTTACAACAAAATAGTGTTTTATTTATATTTTTACAAAATTAGTAACATGTGGCACAAGTTTTCCTAGTGACCAACAGCTGACTTTCGTCAGACAGGATGTTCCGCTCAGGACTGAGGTAGCTTGTCTGCCTTACGCACTGAGGTCTAGTCCCACCTACACAGATTTGATCAACTTCCTAGGTCCCATGGCTCCCAGCATATCCACTTTTTGTTTTGTTTTGTCACAGCGTCACAGATGAAAAGGTCCTTTAAAGACTTTTCCAAATACAGCTTGTATCACTGCAACAGAGCCCACTCTTGTGATGTGTGCTACCTGCCGTTAGATTATCAGCCAGGGCCAAACTAATTTGGCCACCTAACTTTGGAATTTGAAATTCTAGTGCTGGGAGTCAAAGGAAAAAGACACTTAGCCGGGCATGGTGGCGCACGCCTGTAATCCCAGCACTCAGGAGGCTGAGGCAGGAGGATCAGTGTGAGTTCGAGACCAGCCTGGGCTACAAACATGAGCTCAAGGCCAGCCTGAACTGCTTAGTAAAACCCTGTCTCAAAAAGACAAAAAAAAAAAAAAAAAAAAAAAAAAAAAAAAAAAAAAAAAAAAAGACACTTGCTTTAAAGTAGTCTAGGGCCCCGCAGGATGGCTCAGTGGTCTAAAGCGCCTGCTTAGGAAAGCTTAGGCGGCTGCAGGGACTGCAGTTTGATCCCTGGCACCACAAGCTGTGCCAGCCCTGCCCTCAGGGCAGGCTGAGCCGGCCATAAAATTAAATACATAAACAAGCAAAGGTTCTGAAACAAGAAAAAAAAATTTAAAAAAAATAAAAACTTAAAAAAAATAAAGTAGTCTAATTACTCCAACAATGCAATGGGAATCTGACTAAAGCATCTCTTAGGAGATGTACAGTTTCAAATAATTTTTCCTATTCTGTACGTTGTCAATGCACTGATACTTTTTTTTTGTTTGTTTTTGCTTTCTTTTGTTTTGAAGATTTTTAGTTTGGTACCATCTCATTTGTCTATTTTTTCCTTGTTCTCTTATGGATATTTTTCATAGATCTTTGTTAAGACCTCCCATGCAAAGTAGCTTCTCACCTGTGTTTACTTCTAGTTGGTTAACTCAGAATTTTTCATTAATTATTTAATTGATTATAGACATTTTAATCATTTTGTGCATATTTTTTTTTCTGCTTGATTATCATTGAGATAACCTCTCACTGTGTAGCTGAAACTAGCTTTGAAATTACTATCTGACTCAGGGTAGCCCTCAACTTACCAAAATGATCCTGCCTTGGGCTGGGGAGGTAGTCCATTAGAATCAGCACTTGCCTGGCAAATGCAAGGATCTGAGTTCAATCCCCAGTTCCAGAAAAAGAAAAAAGATCCTGCCTCAGCCTTCCAATGCTGAGATTGCAGATATGTACCTTTTTAAAGTATTATAAGAAAATCTTTTTTACATTCATTAAGAGCACCTGCAGTGCAGCTGGATAATACAAAGCAAAAAAGTGAGTATGTCTGTGCCTCAGTTATTTTTACAAGTTATATGGAACTAATAATAGCACATCATGATTTTATAACAGCTAACTTGTTAAAATGGCATAAAATACTTAGGAGAATATTTAAACATATATCTTTGGTCTCTTTCTTTGAAAGATTATTTATCAAGCCTGGCATTCTGTTATTAATCACCTATTTATTAATTTCTACATTTAAAGGTTGATGTTATAGTTTAGAAATTAAACTATCTCTGCTAAGGAAAATTTAAAATAATGAAAGATAAACACTTAACACAAGAATTCTGACCGTGATATGAGTAGTGAAAAATTTTACAATTTAAAATAGGTATCAGAGACTTTAAAGGGAGCTGTAAAATAGCTAAAACTTCAAAATGATAGGAATGTTACCGTACCGGACTGATTTATTTTCATACATTCTATTGTGTGTGTGCGTGTGTGTGTGTGTGTGTGTGTGGCTAGATCTCCTCATGTAACTCTCAAGTTTGGTGTGCACCCCTGTACCCACCTTGGTCTCCTAAGAGCTGGAGCTCGGGTACTATCCCACGCGGCCTGGCTCTCCAAAGGCTCCTAATACCTCTTACGCTCTTCTTGAATCACTGCTTCTGTTACTATAAAGTCACCAAAAATTCAAAGGACAGTAATCACCTTATGACATATTTATAGTTTAGAAAATCATATTTTTAAAATATGTGCAATCATTGTTTTTCTTCCTTTTGAATAAAAAAGGGACACCTTTCTTACTGTAAGGAGTGTTTAGTGTTCAACCAATTGTTGGATGTCCACCAATTGTACATCTCCACAAACTAGTGAAAGACAATTCAGCAGACTGTACCATACATAACCATGCACACACATGCACACGCTCACACACACACACACGCACACACACGCACACACACAGAGTTTCTCTCCAGACATTTCAATTTCTTTTATTCATGTCACTGTAGAAATGCTGGAGTGCTATCTTCAAAGATTAAGAATAAATTTACAAACTGATAGTTAAGAGTATAATACGTTAGATAAACTTTTACGCAAAACAGGAAGCTAGAGGAACTGCAGCCTATTATTTTAAACAATCATGGATCTTCTACAACAAGCCAACAGCTAGCATAATTCTAAATGGGGAAAAAATGAAGTCTTTTACTCTCAAATCTGGTACAAGACAAGGATGCCCCCTATCGCCACTTCTATTCAATATAGTTCTGGAGTCACTAGCTACAGCCATTAGACAAGAAAAAGAAATAAAAGGAATAAGAATAGGTAAAGAAGAAGTAAAACTTTCACT
>PVJA010016441.1:0-42865 GCA_004027025.1 Myocastor coypus
AAAAAAAAAAGAATTTATTTTTATATAAGAATGTCTCAGATTACTTCATGAGATGTATTTCTAAAAATTAATTGAGATTAAGAAGTGTGTATATAATTGTGGAGACAATGGACAAATTTTTATTACTTTTGTGCCAAATTTCACACTCACCCTCAACAATATATGGTAATGCTACTTTGAACTTAGACAAGAAAACCTTAACAAGCATTTCATGTGCTTAAGATCACAGCTTGCTGAATATAATATGGAAAGGTTTTTTTTAATTCTTTCATTTTTGAAGAGAGTACAAAATAATATAAACAGAAAAATACAAGTGATACAGAATTTCACTTAACTAAGTAATATGAATTTCACAGCATTTGTTGTAATGCTTAGTGTTGTCTTCCAACTAGTAACTCGTATTATGAGATATACTCATGCAAAATTGGAAGAAACAAGAAAAAATACGTAGGAGATGAAGAAGAGGAAAAAGTGCAAACAATTGAAAAAATGAGACAAAACAAATTAAGCATCGCCTGCTCCTTTCCATAGACGAGCAGAAATCCACAGCGTAGTTGTCCAAACCATTCTGTCATAGATATACCTCATTCCCCCACTCCCTTTCTTGAGCTTTTCTTCAACTCAGAAACTCTTTCATTTTGAATAACTTCACTCTTTTTCCCAGCATCTATTATATCCTTCAAATTCCATTTTCTCTTTCAAGATCTCATACATTGGAGAAAAAATTATGAGAAAATATGGCACAGGGTTCTGATTTATTTTGCCTAAGAGTATGGGCTCTAGTAGTATCCATTTACCAACAAGAGCCTCAAATTTATCCAATTTTGTAGCTGAATACTACTCCATTGTGTACAAATAGTGCATCTTCTTTATCCATTCCTCAGTTGATGGACATCTTTATTGTTTCTATAATTCTACACAATATGACAAAAAATGTGTTGCTGTGAACATGGGTGCACAAATATCGCTGTGGTATGACATTTTCAGTTCTTCTGTAAAAATACCAAGGAGACAAATAGCTGGCCTGAATGGGATCTCCAATCTTAACTTTTTAAGGAATCTCCATGCTGATTTTCATAGCGGTTGTACCAGCCTACACTCCTGCCAACAAAGGAAAAGTTACTTTTCCCCCACAGCTTCTCCACAGTTTGTTATTGGTTGACTTCTTGATGTTAGGTATTTTTTCAGGAGTGAGATGAAATCTCAGTGTTGTTTTAATTTCCATTGTTTGAATGATCAATGATATCAAACATATTAATTTGACATTTGCATTTCTTCCTCTGAGAAGTGTATATTCCTGTCAGATTTTCATTTTTGGATTGAAGTCTTTGAATTTACGGGGCCTTTTATTATTAGTAGTAGTAATAGTAGTAGTAGTAGTAGTAGTAGTAGTAGTAGTAGTAGTAGTAGTAGCAGTAGTAGTATGCTCCAGACAGAAAGCCTTTATCAGAGGACAGCTGGTTATTTCTTTTTCAGCTTGTGGATTTTCTTTTACTCTGTCAGATATTTCCTTTGAAGTGCAGAAACTTCAAAAACATGAGAACCCAGTTGTTGATTCTTTGAAATATTTCTTGTGCAGTGTTTTTTTCTACATGAATTCTCTACTTAACCTTATGACTTTAGTTTTCTACCCATATTTTCCTACAGAAAATTTAGTGTTTTACTTTTAATATTTAAATCTTTCATCCATTTGACTGTATTTCATGCATGATGATAGCCATGATTCTAATTTTAGCTTTTGGCACATGGAAAGCATTTTTAAGCACCATTATTAAAAAGACTATTTTTCTTCCAGGGTGCATGTTTGGTCCCTTTATCAAAGAGAAGCTGGCTAAGTCTATTGGTGGTTGTATCTGCATCTTTTAATCTGTTCCATTAATCCTCAGGTCTGTCTCTATTTCAGTACCATGCTGATTTTGCCACATTAGTACTACCGTATAATTTCAGGTCAGGGACTGTGATACCTCTGCCCTTTCCTTTGTATCCTAGGATTGCATTTAGTATTCTAGGACCCTTCTGCTTCCAAATGAATTTGAGGAACATTTTTTGTAGCTCTGTGAAGTATATTAATGTTAGTTTAATTAGGAATGCATTGAATCTATATGACAATATTGGAAGTATGACCATTTTCAAAATGTGGACTCTTCCTATGCAGGAGTATGGAATATCTTTCTATTTTCTCAAATCTCTTTTCTCAGAGTACAGTACTTTTCACTATGTAATATGTTTACTTCCTTGGGAGAATGATTCCTAGGTATTGCACTTTTTTGGATGGTGTTACAGTTTATGTTAGTCCCCCAAAAGCCTCATGCATCGTGGGGTGGGGACTTCTAGAGTTTGAAACTTGACTCATGATCCACTGGGATTATGTGTTTAAGTACTGATGGGATTATGGGTTTGAGTACTGCTAGGACTAATGACGTGGTCTGAGTTGGATAGGGTGAGGCAGAGAGCCTGAGTGCAATATAAGAGAGACAGAAAAACAGACTCCCTCTCTGTTGCTCTGGTTGGTTTGTTGTCTCTGTCGCCATTTTGTTGTTGTCCCTCCGCCATGAACAGCTGCTCCCTGCCATGTGCCAATATGTCTTGGAACCAGCCAAATATGGACTGAAACCTCCACTAACTGTGAGTTCAGTAAATCTTTACTTCCTTCATTTTGAGTGTTGGGTATTTGTCCCAGCAAAGAGAGAAGAGTAATTAAAACAGATGGCATCGTGAAAGACATTGTTTCCCTAATTTCTCTCTCAGTGCATTCGTTGTTTGTGTACAAAAATGCTGCTGATTTTTGGATGTTGATTTTGTGTTCTACTTGTTTACTGAATTTATTGATTAAACCTACAATACTCTTGGTGGAGATTTTGGGGTCCTGTTGTTAGAATATCATGTCATCTGCAAATATTGACAATTTCACTTCTTCTCTTCTATTCCCTATTCTTTTTATCTCTCAAGTCAAGAAAATATAGAAATTCTGATCCAATAGCAAGAAATGGAACTGAACATGTAATAATAAAAAAAAAAAAAACTACAAAAACAAAAAACTGCCAACAGTGAAAAGCTCAGTTCTCAACAGATTCTTAGCTGGATTCTATAAGAAATTTAGAGAAGATTTAATCCCAACTTTTTTCAAATACTTCAGTGAAATTGAAAAGGAAGCAATTCTCCAAAACTCATTCCTGAAAGTCAGTAATTTGATGATTCCAAAACCAAGGAAAGATCCAACTAAGAAGAGAATTACAGGCCAATCTGTCCAATGAATATGGATGCCAAAATCCTCTCTAAAATACTCACAAACAGAATACAGAAAATCACCAAGGCTATATATCAAGACTAAGTAGGACTCATCCCAAGAATGCAGAGATGGTTTCTTATATCCAAAACCATCAGTGTAGTACAGAACATCAACAGAGTCAGAGACCAAAATCATGTGATGATCTCAATATATGCAGACAACACATTTGACAAAGTCCAACACTCATTTATGATAAAAACCCTATAAATAATCAAATAGATGTCCCATATATCAACCTAACAAATGTCATTTATGAGAAACCCACAGCCAACATCATACTACATGGGAAAAAACTGAAAGTTTTCACTTTAAAATCAGGAACAAGATAAGAATGTCCACTATCTCCACTCCTACACAATATACTTCTTGAAATGTAACATAGAAAGTTCTCCAGCCTTTTACTTTTCCGTGAAAATCTTCTGGAAATTCATTGCACAGCTTTCTGGAGAACACTGATCCCTAGAGGGATGTTGAGTTCACATTCCTTAACATAGTAAGTTGTTGCAGATTTCTGATACAATAGTTCTTGAAATCCATTGAAAGTTTGCTTTCTGGCTGTGAAGTTTGAGTGTTATGCAAGTTTAATTGTCAAGGAAATAGTGGATTTTAATAAGTAAATGTAAACCTTTAATTTCAAAATATAACACAAAAGATATGTCCTTCACATTTGTTGCCTTTTACCAGATATCCATGTTTAGTGCTCTTTGCTTTTTATTATCTGTAAAAATTGCAAAGCATATTTGTATGTATTCACACACACACACACACACACACACTCTCTCTCTCTCTCTCTCTCTCTCTCACACACACACACACACACACACACACACACACACACAAGTTTAATAGGTTTTTTAGCGTGCACAATTGTCTTTTACCATTCTGGAAGACTCCACTGTAGAGCCCCAATAATGACTCCATTGTGGTCCTAAGCAGTTTCACCCTATGATATTGACTAACTGATTTTCCCCGCTGAGGAGCCTTTCAGACTTTTGTCCATTTTCCTTTGCTATATTTTTGTGTGGTTTCAACCAATTTATTTATCTATTGTTATACAAATTTCACCCTTTTGTGGCTATTACAAATGTCAAACAGAAGGAGCAAAATGTGCTCTCAAGGCCCGAGCTCACCCAGAACAAATACAGGAGACAACAGCATAGAATAAATCAGAAATCACAAACCTGAAATCTCTGAAATAGCAGCATCTCAAGTAAAGAAACAACTGCAGAAAGGTATAGAGCAAATGAGATCAGAAATATATATATATATATATATATATATATATATATATATATGTATGTATATATATATATATATTTTTTTTTTGAACAGAATATTGAACTTAGGCCCTTGTGCTTGCCAGGCAAGTACTTATTTTACTGAACTATTTCCCCACCCCAAGAAATAATTTCTTTACTGAACTATTTCCCCACCCCCGACAAATAATTTCTGAAGTAAAAAAAATGAAATAACTATAATGAAAGAAGTACTGAGTTCTTCTAAAGAGGACAATGATTAAAAATAGAGGAGAATAGAAAAATGATGGAATCCTTGAATGAGCAATATAGGAAAGTCATAGAATGCATGAAGCAGGTTCAAAATGCTATATAGAAAATTAAAACCCTATTCTTCCCATTAATGAATCTGTTTCCATATTATCTTTTTTATCCTTATTCCTTTTCTTCCCTACCCTCTTCTTTCTTGTTCTTCTTTGCTTTTCAGCAATTTATTTCTATTTCACAATATCTACTGTACAGTGCTGTCCTTATTTATTCTTTTAATTCTTCACACCAGGGAGACAAAGCAATATTTATACAGGTAAATCAGATTGATTTTATTTAGTAATATGGTCTTGAATTGCATCCATTTACTTAGAAATGTCTGCAGTTTACCTTTATTTGCAGTCAATAGCAGTCCAGTGTATATAAAAAGAAAGCCTTTTCACCCATTGCTCAGTTAATGGACATTTGAATTGTCTCCAAGATTTAGGTATGACAAATTATACTGCTATAATATACGTGCCCATGTGTCATAGTGCAATGTTGCTTTTTATTCTTCTGGGAAACTACCCACAAGGGGTATAAGTGAGTCAAGTGACATTTCTAATTCTAGATTTCGGAAGACTTCCACAGCAGTTGCATGAGTCTGTACTCCAGCCAACAGCGAAGAAGGGCTTCTTTTCCCTACAGTTCCTCACATTTGTTATTGGTTGATTTCTTGCTGATAACTATGCTTTTTGGAGTGAGAAAAGATCTCATTCTATTTGATTTGTATCTCTCAGATTATGAACAATGTTAAACTTTTTTCTAATATCTATTTTCCATTTTTATTTCTTCATTGGAGAAGTTTGTGTTTGTGTCAGACGCCCACTTTTGGCTGGGTCTTCAACTTTGGGAGGTCTTAGCTTTTTCAATTCTTTATACCAACCACTGAATAGCAAAAAATTTTAGTCAGTTGTCTATCAGACAAAACAATTCAGTTCAAAATAGGTGTGTTTACTAATTCTATGCATGATCACTCTATTTACTACACACTGTTTCAAAAATAAGATAAAATAAACATTTGAGTGTCTAGTAATTAAAATTTGTTATGTACCAAAATTAATATTACTAAAAACTAATTTAAGTGCTTTATATTCATGAAGTATAGATACTATCACAATGAATAATTACTAAGCTTATGATTGATACATTTTTTCGCCTAAGGGATAAATATCATTATTCTAGTGAGAAGTCTGGCAGATAGTGTTAAAGTCATTGGTTAGAATTTTGTTTTGTATTTAAATGTATCTCAGTTGAAAATAAAATTTTGGCATTTTGTTTAGAATAGGAAATCCAAAGACTTTTTTATTCGAATGTTTTTTATAATCTCTTATTGCAGGAATGAAAAAAATTATATTAGAACAGAGTCCAATAAATACTGGATTAGGGATGACACATTTTAAGAAGAGACTGACAGACATTTGTTTTTTTTTTTTATCTGAAAACCCTGTCAACACTGACAGTTTTTGTCCTACTCGTGGTCTCTGGGTGACAGTCAGCGCCATCTGTCTGAGTGGCAAACTGCCTACTCATCAATTAGTTTGGACCATTTCATCAGGGCAGAAGTGCAAAGGAATTATAATGGCAGGAAAGCAGATTGTATATTTCACCAACTGCTGCGTCTATAGAAAGCTCATGTTTACTAGTACACTGTTGCCATGCATGCAAAGCCATCTGATCTACCTGAGACAAGGCCCTTAATAACGGGATGATAGAGACATTTTAAATTACCAAGATCGTGTTTGAAAAGATCCGTCTTGAGCAGAAAGGAATAGGTAGGGGTGATTTATGAGCACATGTTAAAGCTAAAGATAGATAGAGTGACAGACAGACAGACAGATGACAGACAGACAGACAGACAGACAGACAGACAGGAACTTTACTGTAGTGCTTTTTGCCTATTGTACAACAGTAATAATAGATTCTTTTGACATAAACAAATTCCAAGAACTGTAGTATATCTCTTAAAAGTGAGAGAGGAAAAAAGAATGTGTGTGTGTGTGTGTGTGTGTGTGTGTGTGTGTGTGTGTGTGTTCAATTCTTCAAAAATAAGTTTCATAAATGATATCATATAACGTAAGAAACCTGTTATGGGGAGTTTATTTTTTAATTTCTTCTCATGTCTGCCTAGGCAAATTCACAGAAAAAGTGAACTTTTCTATGTGTCTTCATAGTAAATAAGAAATCACTGACCTTTTCATTCAAATAATAGATATGCCAATCTTTTAATAGCTTTATTCATTTTATCTACCAGAAATACATTTATCCTGCAGAAAAAAATCAATTGAAAAATATTTTGAGATATTCTATAAATGTTATTTTAAATACTTTGGTTGCTATTTTATGGTTAATTTTGTGGTTTTGAGCTGATCGCATATAACATAAAGCTTACAAAAGGCAGCCAGAGAGATAGCTCAGCAGACTAAGCACCAGCTTAACCAAGCATAGGGACTGGATTCAATCCCCAGCACCAAATGTGGCACTGGTCCCACCCCTGAGCACACTGAGCTGCTGACTGTGACTGGGAATGGAGCGCACGACTATAATTCCAGTACTGGGGAGGCTGAGAGTGTAGAACATATAAGTAGTGAGATCTTGTACCAAATAAATAAATAAATAAATCTTTAAAGACAAACAAACAAACAAAATCTCTTTATAAAAAAACCAAAAGGCTCCTAACATTTACCTAGAAAGGAAAATTTTTAAAGTTGAACATAGAAGAAAGATTTACAGAAGTTTTATATTTGAAAATTTTTGTAATGGATCAGAGGTAAACTTAGGTATATTATGTACAGGCAAGTAGCACAAGAATGCTAGCTGGAAGGAACAGGGAGCACAGATACAATTTGCAATATATTCTGTACACCCTGGCATGATTCCATAATGAAGTGCTCAATTTTTATAATTATGAGAAACACCAGCCTAATTTCTACATCTTGTTATTCGACATTATTTTTACTGACTAGAGTTTTCTATAAGGAAATAATAATTAATTATGCATATATAATAATTATATTATCTTACGATAATATATTATTATCATGGGTTCAGCAAAAACTTACGAAATTTGAGCCCTTTAAAAAAATTAGAACCTTTTCTACTTACAGTAAACCTGAAGTTCAATTTAATAAAATAACGATCCTGAAATATGAAACCAATAAATTATGAAGGCAATTTATGACTCAGCCTCCAACTCATTACAGGTTTAGAATGACTATTTGAACATATAAACTACTGATGTCAAATTCTGCACGAAAATTCCCAAATATACATTGTGCATTTGGTGATTAGATTTTTTCAGTTCTGAATATTTCTGAACAACTTACTTTAATTTAAAACTTTTGAAATTTTAAACAATCTATGACATGCTTATAAGGCCTTATATTTCTGTGTTGCATAGAAAAAAACAATTTTAAATTACATCATCAAATGTAGAAGTTATCTATAGGAGAATAAATGAATTATGAGATTTATAAGAGGAAATATAGACTTTCCAGTGAAAGAGGAAGTACAAACAACTCAATGTGAAATTTTGTGTTTGATTTGGATTTGGACTAAAAATTTGGAAAATATGACAGACATTACCAAAAAGAACAATGGACATGTTCACAAAAACCTCCATCTTCTGAGCTCTGACAGTCATCAAGAACACTGTCAAGTCAATGAGATTATTCTATTTCTGGGCAGCAAATATTATACTCATGAACAGAGATGGACTTTATGAGATAAATGAAAATATACAGTGAATACTTTAAGGGTAGGAACGTGAATCATAGTATTTACAATATTAATTTCATTTTCATTAGCCATAGAATATGACCACAAATATGTTTTGAAAAAGTGTTACACTAGAAGAAATCATAACTTTAATGAGAAAATATTAGTTTTATCTTCAATAGCCATAGAATACAACCAAAAAATATTTTGTGTAACTGTTGCACCAGAGAAACAAAACTGCTAAGCCAGGTGAGATCTGATCTTGAGTTACCTTAATAGTCATAATATCAATTAGGCAGAAAATAAGCCTGTCTTATTCAGAGTAAATTCTCTTTACCTCTGGAGAGTATTTGCTGTTTTATATTCATAGTTCACTGCTCTAAATTTGATATAAATTATATGAAACATGAAAATGTACACAAAACTTCAATCCCTTTTCAAGATGCAAAGCAAATTGTGAAACTAGACTTATACATAGATTCAGATATTGGATTGAGAAATACCTTTAAATAACTACTATCAATATGTTAAAGACTGTTGTAGGGAAGATGTAAACTATTAATTATTTGATGGAAAATTCTGAGAGATATGGAAAGCAATAGAGTCAAATAAGAATGCTAGACATTAAGTCATCGTAAAAGACAGATAGTTTGAAAGTGAACTCAGAAGTGTACTCCTCACAGTTGAAGAAAGAAGTAGCGAAGTTGAAAATAGCTCATTAAAAATTAGCCAGATTGAAACTCGATTGACACATTCTAAATGTCTGGATCAATCAAAGAGAAATAAAGGATATTTGAACAATTATGTGAATACCAGCCCTATAGAGAGAAAGAGAGAAAATTAGGAAAGAGAAAAAAAATTATAGGAGCATTTATCAAGATATGTCAAGTCAGCCAGGTTAGGAAATATCTGACAGTGTAGGTGTACAGGGCAGTTCTGGATGACAAACATGTCGGCCAGTGAAGTGTATGAGGAAGACATGACCCCAGTGTGGATGGAATTGAACAAATACTTTGTAATCTGAGGGAGAAAAACACTGCTTTCTGCTGGATCTGGATCACCTTCTGCTACTCGGGTGGACGTCAGACTCTAGCTTCTTCAGTCTACCAATTCAAATCCATGCTACTGACTCTTCAGGGAGCTTCTGGATCTTCTATGCTGCACCGTTTGTCTATCTGGTTCTGAGAGTTCCACCTTCTCTGGCTGAGCAACTATTGGATTCTGTAACTCTCCACCATGCAGATAATCACTGTAGGCTTCCCTGTCTTGGATCCTGCAAACCTATCTAACATATTCCCTTGCAATATTAAGCATGTATCTCCTAGTATTTCAGTTTCTTTAGAACACATTAATCAATGAATATTTAAATATATAATTGTTAAAAATTGTCCAAAAAATAACGAAGAAGACTTCAAACTTGACGTTCCTAAATTTCAGTGAAACCCAAGTAAGAAAAACTCGTACACATAAGTACACACACACACACACACACACACACACACACACACACACACCATCCACACGTAGCTTACTTAAAATGCTGAATAATCAAAGGTATAGAGCAGCATTGAGGGAAAAAAATTAATTTCTACAAGTTACATATTGCAAAGCATAGATAAGAGTTTTAGCATGTTTACAATCTGAAACTATATATGCCAGAAGGCACTGCTGTGATTTCTTTAAAATAGCACAAGAAAAATATCCCTTCCCCAAATTAACAATGCCATGCAAAGCAAAAAAAAAAAAAAAAAAAAAAAAAAAAAAAAAAAAAAAAAAAAAAAAAAAAAAAAAAAAAAAGCTTATTTGCCAAATGAAAGTGGGAGAAATTTACTGATTTACTGTTAGAAGATTTGCACTATAAGAAAGATTAATAAAACAATTTGAGGCGAAAAATTAAGTGATACACACACAGAGAGAAGAAAGCATCCCAGATACTAAACTATAAGAAACTTGAAAAGGCTGATTTAGCACACTGCTTCAAAAGGATATGATGGGGAAAATAGACTGTTGTCATAACGCCAGAACTGCCATTCTCTGGCAGGTTTAGAACGTACCTACATGTGTTGTTGGCTGAAAGATGAATCTCCAAGCTTCTGCTAAGATTAATAACGGATTAGAATTGAAGAAAATGAAACATGGGTACACAGAGAAATTGTTTCAGAAGAAACAGAATGGGTAGGTTATAAAGACACAAAGGAAAATTATACAGAGGAAATAGCAGCTGAGAAACTTCAAGAAGAGTGCTAAAGGTATGAAAACATGAAGTTGTCCAAGTTGGCAGGAACTAGATCATACAAAGTCTGAAAACAAGACAGACAAATTCTTATTTTACTCAGCAAGTTCATCAACATGGAGAAGGGTCTTGAGGTCGGATTGTCTGCGTGTGTGTTCTATTGATTGTTAACTAAATGCATTGATCTCAATACTGAAAAGAGAAATCAAATAAAGTAATACTGCCATCATTGAAAATACACCCAATATTAAATATGTACCTGTTTCGTTCATATTTAAACAGCCTCTTAGTATCATAGCAGGGATGAGAATAAAGCAAAACCAAAATATTCCAGTGTTATAAAGACTTATTAAAGGCCAGCCAAATAGCTCAGTGGACTAAAGCTCTTGCAAGCATGCACGGGGTTAGGGTTTGAGCCCCAGGCCTGCTGTGCCAACCCTGATCCCAGGGTGTGCTGAGATGGCAATTGAGACTTGGCATGGTGGTGCATGCCTGTAATCCCAGCCTCTGTGAACAGGTGGATCTAGTAGCCTGATCTAATAATGACACCTTGAACACCCTGTAGACCTTTCCCTAAAATACAAACAAACAAACAAAAAAGGGAAAAGAAAAGACATGTTAAAGTGTTCCACGTGTTAAGGAGCTATTTCAATGAGGGAAAGGTGGGCAGAGCTCTTGATAGGGATATTAAATAAGGGTAGGTGAGCTTGGCAATGAGTGACTTCATCTCAAGGTAGAATGCTTAAAGTGAAGAGGAATATAACTTGGAAAACATGAAAGCACTCTGGATATAAGTTCAAATACATATAGATGTTCCCTTTGTCTGTAGTTTAGTCATGAAAGAATTCAGTACATGGAGATAAGGGGTCAATGGAAGTTGAGATCAGACAAGAAGGACCACCCTAAATGCAATTAAAATGGCTGACATGAAAAAAAAAATAAAAATAAAAATAAAATGGCTGACATGAGCAGTAACTTAAACTTCCTCTAGCAAAAGGGATAGATGGAAAAAAAAACAGGAAAAACATTTCAGTAGACAAAGGTACTTGATGACAAATCAATTAGTGTTTTAAAAGTGTGTAACAAGGGCTGCAAATCTGATAAGACATGATGTAAATATTTCATGAAGTTATTTTGTGTAGTGTCAGCAAAAAATAAAACCATAAAATGCATAAAGTAAAATTAAAAATAGCTTTTATTTTTTTCTGATTACTTTTATTTGTTTTTTGTAGTAGTACAGGATCTACAGGGTCTCATTACACAGATCAGACTTGTAGTGATTCTCCTGTTTTCAACCTCCCAAACACTGGGATTACAGGCACACAGCACCACACCCAGTCTGAGTCGCCATCTCATGGCAGCCTACAGGTAGCACGGCATGCTGGGGATCAAACTCCAGTTTCTGCTCCTACCTAAATAGGCGATTTAGTCCGCTGGGCTATCTGGCTGGCCTTTTTCTTTTCTCTTTTTTATTACTTTTAATAAGAATTATCATTGCAACAGTTTCAAAGCACGTTACTAGTACATTCCCAATAATTGATAAAATGCATATTATTTGATTACATACTTCGATTATTAGATTATCCAACTAGACATTTAGATAGATAGATAGATATAGATAGATAGATGATAGATACATACATACACACATAGAAAGATAGAAAATTCCTATATCAATTTTTGAAATTTGTAATGATTTATTATTTTTTAAATTTCATTCTACGATTTTCCCTCTCCCTGCATTACATATTCATATCTTTTTAACATTTATTGCTTTGCTACTAAATGCAAATGGAAAGACTTTAAATGAAAAGCACTTTCTAGAGGATATAGTTTAGCTAATGCTTTTCACAATCAACTGTACACCCAAATTGCATAAAATCTGGTTAAAACATCCATTCAAATTTCTTGCATCTGGATGAAAGCTAAAGATCTTTTTTATCATATTCAGGGATAACCTTGCTATTGTCTGTAGACTATAATTTGATAAGAAACAAACCTCAAAATAAAACTAGCATGATTTAAACTAGCATGATTCATGAGACATTACCAAGTGTTAAGCAATGCTTAATCAGTGGTCCTGCAGATAATCTTGGCCTTTTCTGCTACTCTGGGAAACTAGAAATCATCAGGTAAACATTAAGAACAAAGATGATGGGTGAGGAAAGGCCAAATGGCAAGGGATAGAGGCGCATTGTGATATATCGTCTGCCCAGTGAATTAGAGTATGTGGACAACATCTGAAGTTATCCCAACCATCGCCAAGATCCAGGATACCCAAAATCAATGAGAAAGCCCAGGAAAGGCTGATTGAATTCTATGGTACAGGACATCAGCACAACAGCTGAACAATCTATCTGTTATATTCACTGTTTAACCTCAGACGTTAAGTATTTGAGTAATTTATTCTATGAAAATTACTAAATAGTAAACTTGCATGCTTCTCAGTGGTTGGTTCTCAACCTGTGGGTTGAGACACAGGCGGGGGTCAAACGACCAAAACACAGGGGTCGCCTAAAGACATTCCAAATCATAACTGTAGCAAAATTACAGTTTTGAAGTAGCCACCATTTTTTTTTTTTTTTTTTTGGTTTGGGGTCACCGCAACATGAGGAACTGTATTGCGGGGTCACGGCATTAGAAAGGTTGAGAACCACTGCATAGGTATTACCCAGCGGGGAAATGGTTTGGCATTGATGGTATCATTTTAAATATTTCTTTATATCTCTTACTGCTACTGTCTTATATCTAGTCTTAAAGTCTACTGAAATTCTTGTTTAACAATTTTGGGACATTTAGGAAGTCAACTGCCCCCATCTCAGTAACGTTCTTTAGCTTAACCTACTTTAGCATGACAGTTATTTATTAAATCATTTGAGGTGGGAAAACCCTCATATGTATGACCTATACATATATATGATATCATTTTCATTACAGGTGTATTTGAAGTATAAATAGAACATTTTATCTGTAACAGGCATATAGGCTACTCCCATAATTTAGTTATTAGGAATTATGTTGCTATGAATATGGGTATGCATATGTCATTATAGTTTAAAATCTTCAATGTTTTGAGAAAATGCCTAGAAAAGAAAAAGCTAGGCCAAATTTAAAATGATTTATGTACAGACTGAGATACAGGGTCCTAGTTTTAATTTTCTATTTTGAGTATCTGGTGTCCCAATGCTAATTCTTATGTTTCTATACCCTTTGTTAAAAGTCAGATGGGTATAGTTGCATAAGACCATTTCCGTGTCCCGTGTTCGATTCTATTCATCCACTCTCCTGTTTTATATCAGTTCCATTTTGATTTTACCATAGTGACTGCATAGTATGTTTTGAAATTGAGTAATGTCTTGCCTCTATTTTGCTTCTGAATTTCTTTGGTTATTTGGGGTATGATATGCTTCCATATTAATTCTGTAGGGTTTTTTTTTTTAGTCTTTTAAAGAATGTTATTGGTAAATTGAAGGTGATTGCATTAAATCTCTGCGTTGTTTTAGAAGTATAACCATATTAGTAGCATTAATTCAACTGATTCATGAATATTAGAAGTCTATATATTTTTTATATTTTATGTATTTTTTAATTCTTCAATAAAATTTCCTAACTGTTCTATCATTTTTCTTAAACATGTCTTTTTATTGCTTCATTATTTAGGTTGCTTTTGAAAGTATGTGTATTTCTGTGAAAGAACTGATTTCCTCACTAGTTACTAGGAGGTACTGTGTTGATTTGAGTCTTCTGTTTTGTTGTTGGTGCTTAAAATGGACCATTAGGTTGTTATTTGGTTAAAATAGGAGAATACTACAACTATTTCCCTTCTAAGTGAAGCTTTAATAACATACCATGACTTCATTTTATATTTTATTTTCATTCATTTAAAAATACTTTCTTACCCACTCATGATACACATGGGATGTAGGGAGGTATTTCTGAGTTTTCACGTATTTGAAATTGCAATTTTCTAGTTGTCTCTTTTCTAATTTAATTCCATTTCACTCCCAGATATGCTTTAAATGATTTGAATCTCTTTGCAATTCTATGGTTTCCTTTATAATATCATATGATATAACCTCAGGAACAATCCACATGAACTCAAAGTAACAGAGAGATAATAGATTTCATTTTTTCCTATACTTTTACTTTCATAATTAGCTTGTAAGATCAGGTTCAAACTCACAACTCTGCACTTCCCAGGCAGGCACTTATGCCATGGAGCTATCTCCCTGGCCCCTAGTTTGAAATTTTTTTACATATTTTACAGTTCAATACATCTCTTACCTGATTGTTGTGCTCATTATTATTATAAGGTATTAAGTCACTGATTATTGTTGAATTGTTATTTCATTGTTATCTTTAGGAATTCCCAACATTGTTTATTCATGAAGGATATCTGTTATTAGATGCCTGTGTATTTGTAATTATTAGATCATCTTAATAACTTGCATTTTTATTTTTAAATATTTTGTTTGTACTGATTTAAATTTTTAATGCACTGAATGGTCTTTTATTAGTATGAAATTTAAACAGGTACATGTATATGTTTGTTATTTTTAGTGCAAAGTAGGAGTAGGAGGTAAGGACAGTGGCTTTAGTCCTTTATGAATCTTTGTAATTCAATTTGTACTTGCATTATTTTTACACAGAATTTAAAAATTAAAATCTGCACAGATAGTGTATGCACAAATAGCTAATATGCCATTTTATTTAATTTTTAAGTTAAGTTTTTTGGAAATGTTAGGTAGACATAGTGGTCACATTCATTATAAGGAATCTGCACCTGTACATGATGTATCTTAACTCATTCTTTCCCCAGTCCCATACCCTTCCACCAACCACTTTCCTCTCTCTGTATTCAAAAGCTTTGTTCTCAATTTTTCCTTTTTTTCTTTATTTTGTTTATCATTGCTTCTTTTCCCCATTTCTTCTCTAGCTCCCATTCCCATTGGGACACTTCTTCCTATTCCATAAGATGTTGTATACATTTTGTCTTTATTTACACTTTTGGTTTCTAACAACAGAGAACAATGTTGCATTTAGCATGTATGTCTGATGTGCATCACTTCCAGTATGGTCTCAGGGTGCAACCATTTAGCTAGAAATGTCTGAATTTATTCTGCTTTATGGTACAGTAGTACTCTATTGTATTTAAAAAAATCTTTCTTCCTTTTCCATTCAATGATGGTTAGGTGCTTAGACTGTTTCCTGATTTAGCACATAGCACTGCTATAAACATGAGTGTGTATATATCACTGTGACCTGATGCTTTTAATTCTTTTGTAAGATACTACAAAAGGGAATAGCTGGGTCAAATGGGACCTTTAACTCTAATTGTTTTCTAATTTTAATGAGAAACAAATAACAATGACAGTTTTGAAACAGGTTAGTAGGCCAGTGACAATAATTAACACACTGCGTATTGTTGTCTTGTATAGTAGTTGGTCAGAGTACAGGATGCAGACATAATATCTTTTTCTAAACACTATTAGTACAAATCTTTCCTCTCATTGAACTAAGAGAAAAAAGCTGTTTATATAGTCCAAGAGCCCATAATAGTAGCGGGTTATCAGCACAACTGGTAAGTTCGGAAGATGTTTATTTGAGCCATTTACAGCTCAGTATATTAATATGGCTTTACTTTTTATACCTCATGATTAGACTTTTCTGCTGGATGGTTAAGAACAACCTAAAGCAAGACCTATAGAGCAAAATGTCTTTAAATAAATTTTTCATAATTTAGACCTCTAAAGATTGTGGGTGCTTGAATTCAGAAAAATAACTCAAATAGACAATAGTTAATAACAGTAGTGGGTTATCAACAAAACTGGCAATTGTGAGAAATTGCTGTCAGTTTGCATATTTTGAATGACAAGTAATGTTGAACATTTCTAACACATTTATTTGCCATTTCTACTTCTTCATATGAGAAATGTTTATTTATTGCAGATGTTCATTTTTTTTGATTGGGTCTTTATATTTGGAAGAGTTTGATGTGTTTGTGTTCTTTATATATTTTGGATATTAGTCCTTTAGGGAATAGCTGCCAAAATTTTCCCATTCTTTCCACTTTTCTGATTCTTTCTTTACTGTGCAAAAGTTTTTGGACAATATAAAGTCCCATTTTCTGACTTTAATATTTCCCATATGATTAGGGTTTTGTTCAATAAGTCTTTGCCTATATCTATATCTTCAAGAATTCTAGATATTTTTCTTCACAGCAGATTTCATGTTTCTCTGCTTAAAATTTTTGTTTTGTTATTTTTAGTATACAAGTTCTTCCTGTTATAGAGGGTATTTGCGATATTTCTGTTTTCCTATTCTTCATGTTAAAAATTTGCATATTTTAAAATATAAGTTTTGCATCTCAAGACAAGGTTACAACAGTCTTCTTTAATCAACTGGAAATATTTTGTTATAGATTAGATCAATAAGCCATTCATATGTACGGCCAGTGTGGACTAGTGGAACTTTGGTATTTTTGCCTGTTCTCTTTACATGTCAATTATATATTTTGTTCCTTACTTCCTTATTAATTGCCCTCTTCTGCATAATTAAATATTGGCTAGGGTAACATACTAATTTTGTAATGATTTTTAATATATATTTTCAGTAATTTTCTTAGTGATTTCTTTGTGGCTGACAATATATACACTTACTTAGAATCTATCTTAGACTTTTATTAACTTCAGTAAGATGTAGAAGTACTTCCCTAAGTATGTCATTTTTGGGTATTACAAATTCCACAAAGTATTCTGTATGTTACTTTACATAAATGTGTAGCTTTTAAACAAGCTAAGTGAGCCGGTCGTGGTGGCACACTCCTGTAATCCCAGCACTTGGAAGGCTGAGGCAGGAGGATTGTTGTGAGTTCGAGAACAGCCTGGGCTACAAAAGTGAGTTCAAGGTCAGCCTGAACTGTATAGCAAGACCCTGTCTCAAAAAAAAAAAAATAAATAAAATAAAAAGGCTAAACGAAGAAAGTATGTATTTAGACATAGTAATCATATTCACATTATTTATAATTTATGGATTTCTGTATTTATTCCTGTAGATTTGAGTTTCTACGTCATATAATTTTCTTTCATTGATATAGATTCTCCCCTATCATTTTTCACAGGATTTTTCAATAAACTAGCACTCTAATATGTACACATTATTGTTTATTGCTTATTTTTACCACCTACAATGAAGGAATTACGAAATTATATTCTCTCATAATTGCTTGCATGATGTCCTTTGGTTATGTTGTCTGGGTAAGAACTAATTAATGTTTGTTTGGACACTAATTAAGTGATAGATTATAAAACAGAAAATCATTTCCTCACATTTCTGGGAGAACAAATTTTGGGAAAATGGGTTCTCTCCAATGGAGGAGAGGGAAGGTTCTGTGCTAATCTTCTGCTAGTATCTGTGGGCAGATACTGCAAGTACTGTTTTAGGGTAGTAAATATATTGAGTTAGAACCCACTTAATGCCTACTTGTAATCTAATTAACTGTTCATATCGTATCTTCTGATTTTCAGTGGAATAATTAATAGTTATAAATTACTGTGTTCACTAATATTTCCTCTGGTAACTTAAATATTTTAGTGAAACCTTTTTTCCCCTATTTTCTGTTGATTTAAACCATTCATTGCACATTCAAACATGGTCATTGCTAGAATTTTCACTTATTTATAGATATTCCTGATTTTATGTGAGTGACAACTTGTTTTCCTTGAACTTTTGTATATCTTGAAGCACTATTTCAACAGTTCTTAAAACTTTTGCTCATCCAAGTCCAGATACCGTCTTCCACAGAGGCCATGTAATAGACTGCGTTTTTCTCCAACATAGATAATTCTTGTTTCTTCTAGTATCTCTTAATATATTATTGAGAAATGGGAATTTTGAACAATATTTTTTAGCAACTCTGTCTGCCAGTCCAACCCAAATATTGTTTTATTTTATCTTTAAATAAAACAATACTTCTTATGCCTCATGGTTAAACTTTTCTGCTGGGTAGTTAAAGGTAAATTAAGGCAAGACCTGTATAACAGAACATGTAACTTTTGTATCTCCCAAGGTCAGTCAAATCCCCGAAGTAAAGCTAGATTAGTATGCTGAGCTGTAAAAGGCTCAAGTCAACAGCTTCCGACATTGCCCGTTCTGCAGATAACTCACTACGATTATGGAATATTGGACTATGCATACAACTACTTTCTCTTAGTTCAATCAGAAGAAATTTTTGTGTCAATTATGATTAGAAAATTATCATGTCTGCATCCTGTGCTCTAAATATCTACTATGAGAACAATAGGCATTGTTATTAATTATTGGCAATGTACTACTAATGTGTTTTGAAACTGTAACATTGTTATTTCGTATTAAAAGTAATAAAATATAAATAAATAGACAAAAATAAATAAAACAATAAAATTATTTTTACTTATTATTTTATTTGCTTGTTTTTGTTTGTTTGTTTGTCTTTTTGAGACAGGGTCTCACTATGCAGCTCAGACTGGCCTTGAGCTCATTTTTGTAGCCCAGGCTGGTCTCGAACTCGCACGGATCCTCATGTCTCAGCCTCCCAAGTGCTGGGATTACAGGCGTGCGCCACCACGCCCAGCATTTGCTTGGTTCTTTAGTGACTCCAGGAGACCAGACTTGTAAAACGTATTTGTGTTCTGGCATGGGCCACATCTAGGACAGGCCTGGGTTTGGAAGTGCCATCTCCAACCATGAACAATGACTATGATTTTAGTCTTGTTCTCTTTAATTTCGTCTTTCCTCGATGTCCTTGACGAACTTATGGCTGGTCTCCTTCTACAGCTTTATGCTCAGCTGTCAATTTCTCCTAATAGCTAGCAGATGATCCATTGTTTCTGGCTATACCATGGAACATAAATTGTTCTATATTTGATCCAGAAAAAATATGCTGTCTTTGTTAAGCAGTTTTGTCAATTTTTGAAGCTGGCCCTACAAGATTCATCTTTCAGGTTTTTTTGTTTTTGTTTTTGTTTTTTGTTTTTAAGTTCTAATGTTCTAGTGAATCTTTTTCTCATTATTTGGATCATAGAACAGGCAGACCACTGCCGATTCCCCTAGCAATGACCTTCCCATTTTTTATTGCACACAAAGGCTGTTTCCTTATGTGCCCTGGACAAAACAGCTCTCTAACAGCACTGTGCATGAGGTTTGAACAGCAGAATGCACCTGCTCAGTGACATCTTTGCTCTCCAACAAGGACACTGGCCAGCGAAGCATGATGATTGTCTCTGGCCCTTCTGGGCTGCTGCTTCACTGAGGCATCGCAGTCTCATAACCAACCAATGGAAATGGCTCTCGGGCCCCAATGTCCTCTGTGTTTGCTGTGTGAGGTCAAACTTCTGTCTTCCAAGTTGCTGGAGGCTGAGAATGAAAACCATAATTCCGCTGGCCACAGGAAGTTGAACAGAGCTCTTTTAACTCAGAGTTGAGGATAATAGATGTTGACAAGTGCAGATTTGTAGCCTTCCACTCAGTAGCCCAGGAGTTGTTTCAGTTCTGAGTGAACAGTATAGAGATACAGTCGCAATGAGCTGAGAAGGGAAAGAGATATTCAAAGGAATCCTGGCTCAAATTCTGTAGCCTTTTACTTTTTCTTCTGAGATCATTTAGAGATCTATAATATGTGTTTCTCTATCTGCTGTTTGTCCTGACTGTGGACTATATCCACTTGTTTTTATACTTTTTTCACATTTAAAAACTTGTCCCAAGGAAGACAATGTTTATGAAGCCCCTTTCCCACCATCCAGGAGTCACTTACACCAACTCTTGACATTTCTAAAAGGCACTGTCCATCCTCATTTACAGCATTAGTTAATAAATGGGAAAGCAATTTCACAACTCTTTGTAGTAGAAAAGCTTTCATCAGTTAAAAATGTGAAATGTAAACTAATCATATAATCATATAAGAAGAATGTGATACTCAGAAAGGGTAATGCCCAGCAATATATGATCGGTGTTGAGTTTCAAAGTCAAAGTCCAAAGATGTTTTACATAAGAGTAAAAAGTAGTAATAACTCATCTGCTATGTATAAGATTGATTTTTAATCCATTTTTAAAACATATCTCTATATGTAATATAAACAATACACAAACATATGTACATATAATTTTACACATGTTCTTGTATGTGTTACTTGGCACAATCTGTGTATATGTGTAAACACGTAAGTAGACAAGATACTGAAGGATACAGTCCACTGAAATGCAAATTGATTGGTCAAGTACATCAACATTTATACTCTGTAAACATCTGGCAAATTATCAAAAACAAGTTAGCTGCTTAGTTAATATATCACCTTGTTTAAAATCTGGGGAGTTCATAGGGCTCTCTACAGCCAACTGTGATATTTCCTATCAATATATTTTCAGAAGTAGAGAATCATTTATTTATTGTTTTTTTTTAATGTGGAGATCATGTTGAAACGGGCATGTGTGTTTTTCATTTACACTAGCTAAAGACATGCAGTGACTTACCTTAAGACAATATTGACTTCAGCCATGTTTTCGAACAACACTTTCAGATAGAGTGACAATCAAAGGTGAAGTGACTATAAAGAATAAGAAAATGAATTCAGTACATTCAATAAATTAGCATAAAATGAACAGTATTTTAAATGTTACAGCTTTTCGCACATTTCAGGATTCAAGTTTCAGGGAATAATCCTAACTTCTTGATTTCACTGGGCATCTTCAGCAACTTCTTAGAGAACAGATGAATCGTTTTCATGCCAGAATAAAATTCTATAAATAAATTATAGATGAACACACAAAAAGTCATGGAGTGGGAGAAAGCTGATAACTCTACCACTGTGTGATATGTTGTATTCTTTTACAAATTCACAAAAGGAGCTGGAAGTGGTATAACGATTAAGGAATATTTAATTAGTGCTATTTGCATAAGGAGAAATGTCATGATTTCATGGAATAATTCAGAAGCCATGGAAATAATAAAGAGAATGTAGAGAATACACTTACACTGCAGTATGCTCTTATTAAATTTAGTGCAAAACAGGTAAGGAAAACATCAAAAAATGAGGTTGTTTTGAAAAGTACAATTTTGGGAAATATGCATAAAATGAATAAAAGTTTGAAACTTTTATAAGCTAGCTTAATACATGCAATTTCTCCTCTCCCTTTTCTTTCTTTCTTTCTTTCTTTCTTTCTTTCTTTCTTTCTTTCTTTCTTTCTTTCTTTCTTTCTTTCTTTGCCAGAAATCAAACTCAGGGTGCCATACTGGCCAAGCGGGCTCCGTGTGTTTATTTGGTCTGTGCTAAGCATCTTATCCGAGTTAGATAACTAGAGTTCATGCTCCACATATGACTTATCCCTTGCACTTTTATCCTTCAGGAAGGCATATCTGCTGCTTAGCTACACCCTGCAGTGGCTTTTATGAGAGAAAATATACACTCTTTTGATAAGCTTCTCCCTGTTTTATCTTCCAGAGAAAACTCTTATTTGAGAGTAACATTCAACAGAATTCTGAAAAGATTCACAAGAATGATATGATAATGCCACACATAATACACAAATGGAGGACAAAACTAATACAAGTATAATCAAAATCCATCCAATGTAATTCTTTTGAGTAGAGTTTTTCTTATATATCTTTATCCTTTAAAGAAAACAAAGTAACCAAACAAAAAAATGCAGCATTAGAAATGATCCAAAATTTCATTCAACAAAGTACTAGGAATTTAACAATGTTGTTGCATTCCTATTCTTGATCTTTGTTAGAAGATCTTTAAATTTTGCAAATGTTTTTATTATCATGTTCTAAGCATTTAGAGAATTATTCAAAATCTTTCCCATATGTTACGGTTTATGTTTAGTTGTCCCCCCCAAAGCCAGATACAGTCATAGGCAGGGACTTCTACAGATTGAGACTTCACTCATGAGTCACTGGGATTATGTCTTTTAGTACTGATCTTGAGTTTGAGACTTGATCCATGATCCCTGGGGTTATGTGTTTTAAGTACTTCTGGGATTATGGCTGTAGCCTAAGGCAGATAGATTGAGGTGGAGAGCCTGAATGTAATATACAGAGAGACAGAGAGACAGACTAGAGCTGTTGCTCTCTGCTGCCCTCTTTGGTTGGCTACCTCTGCCGCCATTTGGTTGCTGTTCCACCACCATGAACTGATTGCTCTCTGCCCTGTTCCACTCAGCCTTGAACCAGCCAAATATGGACTGAAACCTCCACGAACTATGAGCTAAATAAACCTTTCTTTCCTTCATTTTGAGTGTCGGGTATTTGTCCCAGCAACGAATAAAAAGTAAATAAGACACCATACAACTGACATCTTTACATATGTATTTATTTATTTATTTATTTATTTATTTATTTATTTATTGGTGATTGAATATTTCTGAACTGAGATTCACCTGTAGAACTTCCCAATTAATACTTTTCCTTTTTTATGTTTAATGGAAGTAGTCCTGAGTCCTACTTCTGCGATGTACAGCGACTTTTACCCTCAGGAATAAGATCCCTGTAGACTACAATTAGTTAGGAATAAGAGAATACATAAGTGTCTTTTAAAAAATATATTTCTGAATCTTTAATTTATTTGGTATGAGGACTCACTACACAGCTTGGACTCAGTGATTCTTCTGTCTTAGCCTCTCCAGTTCGAGGACTATAGGACTGTGCCACAATGCCTGATTTCCGTGGCTGAGGGCACAGAGCCACCATCACATATGGTACCAGGGATCGAACCCAGGTCCTTGAGCTTGCCTGGCAGCACATAGACCACCTAGCTATTTTCCCAAGTCCATATGTGTCTTCTTTATAATATTTATCCTATTATTATTTTGTTAGACAGATTTTTTTTAAAGAAAAAATTGCTTAGGGTGGGTGAGATAACTCAGGAGACTAAGTGCCTGCTTAGACAAGCAAGGAGAGAGCTACCTGGGACCAGCTGCCATGAAAGCTCCGCCCTCCAGCACACTAGGCTGGCCGCTGAGTCTGGGCCTGCTGGTGCACACCTGTAATCACAGTGTCGGCAGGGCTGAAAACAGAAAGATCATTATTAGTCTGAGCTTTGTGGTGAAACCCTGAACCAAACACATAAATAAAAGCTAAATTAAATTAATTTTTTAAATTGTTCACATTTCAGAATACGAAAATGTAATGTGGAGATTGCATTGTCCCACCACCAAATTAAAAGGCTTAATATCTAACTATCTATTATCACATTAACTGAAGCATGGTTTATTTGTTTGTGTTGCTTTTTTTAATGTTTGGACAAAATTCTTTCAGTGCTTGATCCACATACATGGTACCATGGTACTTACAGATTAACTGGATCGCCTGGCATCACTGGCATCATGTGCTTGTTAACTGGAACTTCCAAAAGGAGATACCACAGATGGGCTGCCCCAGTAAGCTCAGACTTTGTGTCACCACAGTGGCTGAAGCTGAAATTTCAATATTAAAGTGAAGTAGGTTGTATTTTGGTGAGGTGCCTTCCTGCTACACAGACATGGTGCTTGTCTTTGACTTACTTTGGTTTTTCCACCACAACTTTGAAGATTGAGTGAGGTCTAGTGTCCTCTTCTCAAAGACGCTGGGGCTGTCAGACCAAGTACTCATGTGGGCTCATTTAACTGTCTATGTATAGGGGCCCTGTCCCCATGTATAGTTGCACTGACAATTACACACATTTTAGTCCATAACAAAACTGTGCATAAAGGTTTGTTTGCCAGTGCATGAAGTTTCAGGTGTTCCCCATCCTCCTCAGAGTTTAGTGCATCCATATTTTTAATGTTAACTATTTTATATATATACATGCAATGACACTGAATTTGCATTTAACATCTTTACTTTGATTTTTTAATGGCTAGTGATATGTAATGTCTGTCCATGTTTTTATTTTCTGTTTGTTTTCTCCCCAGTGAAATATCGGTTTCTATCATTTATTCACTTTAAAATTTGATTTTTTAAATACTGAACCATGAGAAAATTTTTGTAGTCCATATTCAAATCATTTTATTTGCAAAGATATTATTTGCAAAGATTTCTTTCCTAGCCTACAGTCTGTCTTTTCATTCTCTTAGCAGACACTTTCACAGAACAAATGTTTTTACTTGTGAGGTGATCCAATTTCTTAATCTTTTACCTTTATTTGTTCATTCTTTTAAGGTTAAATCTTTACATAGTCCTGTTTCCAAAGATTTCTTATGTTTTCCTGGCTATATATATATATATATATATATATATATATATATATATATATAAATGAGATAAGCCATTCTGAAAACAATTTTTTCATGCAATCCTTCTTAGACTAAAAGTAGATTTATTACGTGAACCAACAATTACTCTCTTGCATATATCCCAGAGAAATTAAGACCCATTTTCGCACAAAAATTTATACATGAAGATGTGTTGCAGCTTCATTTTGGTGGCCTACAACTGGACACACCACAAATCTCCTCCAATGGGAGAATGGTTAAACAAATTCTACTGCATCTGTCATACACCAGGCCATTAAACAATGAAAATAAATTAGCGATTTACCCACACAATTTCAGTGACTATAAAAGAGAAAAGTTCATTGAGTGAACAAGCGACCAAATGATCCTTATTATTTCACATTTGTGAAATAGAACAGTTTTAAAGATAGAAACGTCAGTCTTAATTCCACGTGTTTGGGACAGAAAAGAAGTTAGGCTATGACCACAAAGAGAGTACCAGGAAGTATTTTGAGAAGGATGTAGCTAAGAATCTTGATTGTGGTGAGGGTTAGATGAAGCCACGTAGTTGACAAAGTGGTAACATTGCACATAGCACTATACTCTGCACCACATACACAACAATGAGTTTAGGGTGATGGTTTGAAACATGCATAATCCCTAGGGCTTTACCAATACAATTTTTGTTAGTTTTAACATCATTCAGAATTTATGCTAGGTGATAATATTGGAAGGAAGAATGTAGACTTCCTTACAGATTTCTTTACAACCTCTTATGGGCCTACAGTGATGGAAAAATAAAAAGATAAAGAAATTATCTAAATTACTGGATGGGAACTGAAACAATTAAGTGACAGTGAGCTCCACCAGCCTTTTCTGTGCTTGATATGATTAACCAGCCTTGAATAACAACAACAAGGCATTATGTGGCTGTGGCTGTCATGGAGTCTCAGTGCATAGGTGATAACAAATTCACTATGAGTGCAGCATTTTTGAGGTTTGACATGGAAAAAACCTTGTCAAACCTCACTGCTTTTAACAAACATACTGTACCCTATCAAAGCAACAAAGCTATTGTGGAAAAGACGACTTTTTCATATCTATAATATTAGCTCATTATAAGTATAATTATCTTACTTATATTAAGTTTCATACAGAAAATATTTCATAGATATTAGCAATGGCTTTACTTGATTAAAGACATAGTTTAAGGCTGGGGAGATAGCTCCTTCGAATAAGCACTAGCTTGGCAAATGGCAGGACCTGAGTTCAATCCCTGGTTCCAAAAAAAAAGACATGAATTTAAATTAAAAATGTCTATTATACTATATCTTCATAGTAAAATACTATTTACTAGTATATATTGTATGGTTATATTTGTCCAAATTCTACACAAACACAGATGCATAAATGTAGGGCATATTCAAATCAGACTCATTCTCAAATTGCAGACATAAGCATGTTAATTATGACCTGTAATGTAGCTCACTTGACGGTGAAGTAAATCACAAAATAAGCGCATAGAAATTTTCACATCAGAAAAAATCTTTTGTTCTAGGATGTTATAATCATCCTCTCAAATTTAGTGAAGTCCAGAAGGGCTCTGTAAATACGAAACACATAGAAGTTAGAGAAGGATTATTGACCGGAAGTGAAATCTACGAACAGATGATGATTACACCATTAGTTAGAATGAGGGTGAGCCTCTGGACGAATGTGAGAGCTGGACGATTTGGAGAACGACATGCAGAGGAGGAGGATATTATTCAAGTAGGCCTGAGAGCAGTTTGCCTTCTAAACTTTAAAAATACATGGAAAGGGCAGAATATTCAGAAGGAAGCATTTAGTGCAAGTTTTAAAAGTTAAACGTTTTCTCATCTAGGAGAGAAAGTCTCGTAGTTACTTGGTTGTAAGTGCTGGGTGTTTGGAAAAGTAGGCATAACTAGGGCATTACCAACCTACAGGTGCTATTCAAATCCATGCCATTGTACATTTGCAAAGAGCTAAGAATGGGTAGGAAATTGAAGAGACTGATTATGTAAGGCAAAGTAAATTAGAGTACAATTACGATTCAGATAAAGGTGAGTAAAGAGTTAGAGACATAAAATGTACAGGAACAACAATAAAAAAGGAAACAGGTCAACAGGGTGAGATTAAACTCACAATAGCGGACAGGAGATGGTTCACTGGTCTAAAGTGCCTGCTTAGGAAAGCTTAGGCAACCTTAGAGACTACAGTTCAGTTCCCGGCACCACATGCTGCACTCCTAAGGCAGGCTGACCTGGCCATAAAAAAAAAAAAAAAAAAAAAAAAAAAAGAAAGTTGGGTAGTGAGACCCTTTATAAAATACATAAAAGAAAATTACAAATAAAATGAACATTTGAAGGAATATAGAATTTCACTAAACAAAGTAATAGAAATTCAACAATGGTTGTTCTATTGAATAATTTTATCTTCAACTAGTTGTGACTGCAGAGTTCTGAAACTCATTATTTTGGGACTTTCTTTCCATATTGTTTGTTAGAAGCCTGTTTAAGAGTTTGAAGTGGATTCTCAACAGTAAAAAGATAAGATGGAGAGAAATTAATTCAAGAATCATAGAAATACTGCAACTGGACTCCTTAGTGGAACAGAGCCTATCAAATTTCTATTTAGACTGAGGGTTCCTAGAGGAGAGAGGTAAAATAAAAGACGTTTGTCTTTGGCAGTCAAATGCTTGTCTATTCTAACAGTTGTGGTTTGTCCCATGGCACAAAGTGAAAGCCTTCTAGTTTTAAGCTTTTAATCTCAAACTAATAGGCTATTCAGAGAAGTAATGTTTGTTTCTATGTCATATAATCATTTCCACAAATTTATAGTTACATGTTTTATCTTATATACTATCATTACAAAATAATTTTATAATAACATGGAAATACAACAATAGGCCTGCTGATCTTAGTAAGAGAAAGAGAATAATTAACTGTTAAAAGATTCATATAATGGCAGATCAAATGGAGACTCTTAAAGAAATGAAGGAAAATGAAAACTATCTGCCTCCAAAGCCCTTTCATTGACAATAAATGACACAAAGTATAATGATCTCCGAAAGAGAATCCAACCATTCACCCCAACCTATATTTCTTCTCAAGAGGCTAAGAAGGATAAAGAGGCTGAGGAACAGCCAACAGGACTCTTCAATTTCACATGTGTTCACAGAGGAACAGCAAGCGCTTAGAGAAACCAGGTTAGTTGGATCCACTGTAATAATAACAAAATCCATACCCAGACTTTGGGAAGAATACAAAGTAGATGAGTGGATGGAGATCATTTGTTTATGAGTTACTATTCCAACTCATAAATTTTTGTATCACCATCTCACACTTAGTGATTAAAAAGGAATTCCTGGGTCTGTCTGAAGCTCAGTGCTGACTTTCCAAGACCCCTCAAATTCCTCACAGTCTTTAGAACAATCTTTTACCTCCACTGCTACTTTGCAACTTTGGCTTAGACTAGAGGAAAGTTACTCTTGGGAGAAATAATATTGGTATAAAATAATATAATGATTGGGTTAAATAAATTACAATACTTGGGGAAATGTATGTATATAAAGTATAGAGGTAAGAGAAATAAATATTCCCATTGCTCTTATAACTACTATTACTAGAAAGAGTATTTGCTTTATCTACCATATTATAAATATATAAATATATATGTGTGTGTGTGTGTGTGTGTGTGTGTGTGTGTCATGAAAAATACATAAATTAGCAATAGGGCATAAAAGGGATAAGACAAAAAATACATCCAGGTTAATACATTAGGTCAGAAACCTAGGAATTTTTAATGTGATTAAATGTATATATTTAAGAATGTGTTATTGTCTTCCTTTGAAATGCAAAGATTTAGAAAGCAATTTGATAAGGTTGATTTGCTTGTTTAATGAGTAAAGTTGCTCTCTATAGCTTACTTAGTTAAAATTTTTTAAATAGAAATTCCGTCTTAATAGAAGACATGGTCAGAATATTTTATTCAGATAATGTATGTTAAGTGAATTTTAAAATCTATTTTTTATTATTATCCACAGACTGAAGTCATAACAATTATCTTTTGTTACATTTTGTAATTTTTGGCTGACCATAAAATAATTCAGTTCATTGTTTTCTTATAATTGTAGTGAAGAGCTTGTAAAATATATACAGGTACATACTATTCAAATAAACTATCTGCACTGTATTTTTTAGTTTCATTCACAATTTATTTCCCATATGCACAACTTCTTTTTCAGCCAAAGTATATTGAGAAAACAGAATACATTTCAGATATCTGTACTTAGATAATAAAAGCATAAGGTATTTAAACCAATGTAGATACTATTTAAATTTTGATTTTAAAAAAGATGAATATCTTAAGATCTGATATATTCAGACTTGGGTTATCTCAGACTTTCAGTTTTCCAGACCTCTATAGCACCAATAACATGAGAAGGCACAAAGTAAATGAATAAATAAAAACCATCCATATTTCACTTTGGAGAATCCATAGCATAGAAAAGCAGATTACCACATAATCTACAAAGTTAAAATGATTGTAAGCCATTTAAACTTTCTGTTTGTCCTCTGAGGGCTTCCACTTGCTCATCGGTTCAGGGTGGGGCACCTTATGGCAAATCTAACTCCCTCGGGCAAGCGAGTGGCAAGGAGAGCAGGATCAACATGTACAGTGTCTCGGAACAGTTCGGCTGTCTTTCCAGTCTCCTGCATTTCTGTCTTCCTATGAATCCCTTTAATACATCTGATCTCTGCCTTTCTGGAGTAGAAGAATCTTCTGATTATTATGCGCAGGGCCACCACATGGTTGTCCATCTGTGTGGGTCAGTATCGAATCACTGATCAGGGCTGAAATTGAGTTGAAGTTTAGCCAAATAGCCAGCAACGCTGACCTTCAAACCTGTCGTCGCTGGCTGACGGGCAGCACTAGAGAATTTAATTTGCTTTAGGACTTCTATCTCACATTCACATCTGTGTTTAAAATAAATTTATTTTGTTTATTGATCTCTGCTTTCCCAATTGTAAAGTTTTGGAAATGTTTCTTTGGGTTTGTAATATCCAGACAGTATTTTCTAATACTGGCAACTTCAGAAAATCAATACATTGATTGAATACTTTATATGTCCATGAAATTTTTGATAAAAGGAATACCACGCTCCTTTTCTTTCTTTTTTCTTTCATAGTTAAATAAAATTAATTTATGACTTTCCTGGGTAGTAGCTAATGCACATTAAGTAACAGCAGGATACTTTTTACTATCCAGAAAGACAAAAATAAACAGAAGAAGTCAATCTATTTAAGAAGTGGGATGAATGACCTTTAAAAACTAAATTAAATTTATCAAAAAATTTACGTTTTGAAAGTAACCTAAGAGCTAACATTTTCATGCCAGTGTATTTACCTTTTTAATCTTTCATCTCTGAGAAATAGATCTACAAGTACCCTAGGGCATAATAAACCTAATTGTCTTTTTGTGTTCCCGCAAGGCACAATTTAACTTCTGTAAAATTCAGAAAAATATTTCCATGTCCCCAGATTTTCTATGTTTGCATCAAGGATAAGTTTTGAATTGTCAATTTAAGTGATAATTTTTCAACATAGGAGGAGAGTCAGTTCTAACACTTTTACATAGAGAGGTCATCACTAATACTTTGAGTTCCTTTATTTTTCTTTCCTCAACTTAAAGATATCTAGAATATTATAAGATTCAACAGGGGATGAAAGATTAACACAATAAATTTAATAGGCAATCTTCTAGGACAAGACGCTATTCCAAATTGTAGGTGCTATGTAGGATTCTTCACTGCAACTTTTTATTCCACATCTCAGACTAAATGAGTATCCTTATTTTTAGACTGTGATAGTCTCATAATTCAATGTTAAGGAAAAAGTTAGCCCAAGATAGTTATTAAAACACAAAAGGCCATTTAGTAAGGAAGAGTGTTCAGGACCTTCACCACAGGCAAATGTGGGCACCACTGCAATGGGGGAGAAATTGAACTCCATGGCAAACACAGAATTCCAAGAAAGCATGCATTGCCACGGAGCAGTGGAGGCAGTAGATGGAAATTAGCAATGAAAATCTAGCTAGTGGAAGGGCAATCATGGATAGAACAATTCCAAAGGAAAAACATAGGATCAAAAATCACAAACTGTAGGTGAAGGTGAGGATATGGCAGAGGATCAGGTATCAAGCACAGAAGAGGGTGGTTTTAAGGAATCCCATTTAGAAGGGGATTCCTTGCAGCAATTGGATTTATTTTATTTTATTTTATTTGTCTTTTTTTGAGACAGGGTCTCATTATGCAGTTCAGGCTAGCCTTGAACTCACTTTTATAGCCCAGGATGGTATTGAACTCATACCTATCCTCCTGCCTCAGCCTCCCAAGTACTGGGATTACAGGTGTGTGCCACCATGCTTGGCTAGAAACTGGATTTTAGAAGGAAGTGTTCAGATAGCCTAAGGGATGGTGGAAAATCCTGACTGCAATTTGGGAAACCAAAGAATATTTATCATATGTAGCATGGAGAGTAAAGAAAAGAGGCATATTATGTATTAATTCTAAAAGTCTGTGTTCAGATTAGCATCGGTATTACACTAGCATTGTAGCAGGCAATTTTTCACCCACTGAAATCAATATTCTGGAAATGTATATCACTAAAAGAAGAAAAGCAATAACTAGTAATGAAACCAGCAGCTGGAATCTAAACTGATATAACTCAAACTGCACACTCTTGCTCGCCTGTCATAAAACTGGACATGAAGTCTGATTGCAAACTCTTAAAAGTTATGAAATAGTTGGTGCTTTGTTATGCTTTCCAGGGGTGAGGTCGGCTGAGAGGTTCACTTCTTTCAGACCTTCACCTCAGGAAGAAATTTTTTTTTAATTTTTAATGTTTTAAAGAAAATACAAATCAAAACACAGAAAAAATTACAAGTGACACAGATTTTCACTGTGATTCAAGAGGATTTGGGAAAACAGAAAAAATATCCCATGCTTCTGGATGGGAAGAACCAACATTGTGAAAATACTCCCAAAATACAGACTCAGTGCCATCTCCATGAAAATACCACTAGTGTATCTCACAGAGCTGGAGAAAACATTCCTCAAGTTCATTTGGAACCAGAAGAGACCCAGAATATCAAAAGCAATCCTGAGAAACAAAGGAAAGGAAAGAGGCATCACAACCCCAGACCTGAAATTACACTGTGAAGCTACTCTGGCAAAATCAGCATTCTACTGGCGTAGAGACAGACATGCAGATCAGAGATATAAATTAGAAGACGCAGACACAGCTACAAACCCAGTCAAGCACCTCATCCTCAGCCAGAGTTTCATATCTCCCTCTGTGTACATATGACTGATGAGCTTTTGTCATAAAGTAAAATTGTGCTAAATTCCCATAAAAGTCTTTTTGTCTCCTTGAGCTTCCCCATGTACTGTTTGATCGCCAAGATTTTTCCCTTCCTCCTGCAGTGTCCACACCTAAGCCAGAAGTACCCTGTGGAAGTCAATCAGATTATCCCATACCACTGATCAAAAGCCTCCAGCAGTTGTTACCTAGTTAATGAGATGTCCATTTTAATGTAAAGCACGATTAATTTTGGTATGCACATTTGGAGCAATAAAGTTTATTTTAATAAGCCATTATTATGGTAGATTCACTGCCTATTTATAAGTAAATATTTCTCAGGTTCTTCTGTTTTGTAGCACTCTTTCTTTCATAAATACCCAGGTATGACAAAGTGTTTTGCTGTCACCCTGCTATTAATAATCAGTTAAGCCCTGGGAACTCTGATTTTTATTTCCATCTGTCAAGGTGCCATCACACACCTTTACTTCCTCACTGAGCTATAGCCCTTACGGGTAGGGCTCCTTCTTCCTGCTTCTTGTCTCGTCTCTTCTCTCATTTTTGATGTTAAACTTAGGATTTCTGCTCTTGAAATTTTAAAAATGTTTATTCTTGTTAGTGAATGTTTGCTGCACCATGATTAATTCATTTTGGAAATATATATATATATATATATATATATATATATATATATATATATATATCACATCTTAAGTTTAAGTTTTTTTTTTTTTTTTTGGTGCTCTTCCTGACCCTTCCCCCTCTCCCTCATTTTTGGTCCACTGCCCATTCACAAAAGATATACCTTCGTCTTTGCTATTATCTTTCTTTGTAACTTGCTCTTTGATTCATCTATACTTTGGGTTTCGAGTATAAGAGAAAACATGTGAAATGGACCATGAGAGGATAACACTACGTGAACGAAGTCAGACACACTAGCTTAAATAGTCAGACATTTCCTCAAGTGTGTGTGTTCAGATATTAAGTTCTCAATGATATCATCACTCATCAGCCCATTTGAGTTACAAACTATTTCATAAGCTCTGTCGTCCAGGGCTTACAACCTTCCAACACAGTACAAAGTGTTCTATGCTTGTTACTCAATTTTCTCCACTAAGTCTGTCAACTATTTTTTATATCTAGAAAGGAGCAAAGCTACGAAAAGTCAAAGATTTTGTTTCTGATATTTACCATTCATTTACTTTGCGTAAACACAGGACACATTTGTTGAATACTGGAATTACTTGGCAACTTGATTTTTGTTTTTGACAAAGTAAAGTACATAGACTATTTTTGACAGTAAATGAACTATCATACATACACATTATATTATATCATTAGTTTGAAACAAAGTTTTCAACTGTACAATGATAACATCAGGTTCTATTTTTTATTTTACGTTTAGAAAAGTGACTACAACTGAATGCCTTAACAAATTCCTGCATAATCTGAAGTTGTATAATAGGTAAATAGCAATGAAATAGCTGAGCTAATATTCATGCAAATTTTATGTCAACAGATGCCTTCCAAAATCCCACACTTACTTAACATTAATGCTGTGGAAGAGTAATACACTTATTTTTAACTATACCAATATTTTATATTTTAAATTATACCATTTCAATGTACATACCTAATATTTTTGTCATTTCTCTTACTATAAATACCAGGGCGTCTTTAAAATTTACACCTTCAGCCTTTCAAAATTCCTTTAGAGTTGCTTCTCCATATTCTTTGCCATCGTCGGCAGTACTGTAAGCTTCTAGAAACATCTGTGGGAAGAGGAAACACTGGTCTTGGTGTGGGCAGTATAGACTGAATTTCAGTTCCATCTTGTGCCTCAGTGAATTTCTTGATACATGATCAGACCTAAGCACTGATATGCCGTGGTCATCACTTGCCTAACATTAATAGTATCATACTTATATATTCATTACAAATATTCATATATTGTGGAATACCTGTAGGCATGTGTACATTGACCGAATTAATATAAAATCACTTATATTAATTAATCAGTATTGCAAATCTGTATGAAAATTTAAATGTAGCAAAATGTTCAGTATGTTTCCTTTATTTCTTCCTTAGATATAGGATTGCAAACACTTTTGCAAGTATTAATTTTTCATGTTATTCCAAATTGTTCTACACCTAACCACTTATTTGAAGTAGCTTCATCAGATACCAAGTACTACTTTATGTGAATATTTCTGTGGTACCACGTCATTATCCCTTCTGTTTCTCCATAATACTATATAGGAGACTCGTTCAAATTCCAGTGTCAGGTTGCCGGGCATGGTGGTGCATGCCTGTAATCCCAGCACTCGGGAGGCTGAGGCAGGAAGATCAGTGCGAGTTCGAGTTCGAGACCAGCCTGGGCTACAAAAGTGAGCTCAAGGCCAGCCTGAATTGCATAGCGAGACCCTGTCTCAAAAAGACTAAAAAGAAAAATTCCAATGTCAGCTTTAGGGGTAACTGAGACATTTACGAAACTAAGTATTTATATTCATTGACATGGCTGAGTAGCACACACAGAGGAGTTTTTGTTCTGCAGTGGACTAAAGTTCACGTTTCCAAATTATTGTCAGTCTTGTTCTCTATAGCTAATCAACTTTAGCATTCAAAACATTAGATTGTAGACTTCAATTTCCTTGACAATGGAATTTCATAGACATTTTCTTGTGTCTTGATAACTTCAATGCAAAGTTTTATAGGTGTTTCAATTTTTCTATCTGATTACAAAATTACCATTGCAAAATTAATACTTTTTTTAATTATGTGGAAACTTCATGATTTTTATACCAGTCTATAGCATGCCAACTTGCTGGACTCCAATGTTAAGTTCAAAAAGTGTCTTCAATGATGTTTCTACCCCCCATGTGTACTTCTCGTTTTAGCGTCCTGCTGTTATGATAATATGTCACGTGCTGACTAAACATTCTGGGTTATTTTAAGCAGCAAATGAAAAGTGCTAGCAAGTAATGCTTAGGTTCTGAGCTAAGTGACATCACTTAATGATGTTACTATTATTGCTTGTTGAGGAGGTGTATCCAACATCATGGTCAACACCCAAAGCGTAAGAATGATGACACAAGGGACAAAATATGAGTTACAGGAAAATGACAGTTTGTTATTATTATTTATGCCTTTGTCTATGACAAAACCAGAAGAAAGGTTTTCAAATATTCATGCTTAAAATTTAGTGTTTTTTAATATTAAATTTGACTATACTGTGAGGTATATATAGAGGAAGGTTCTGAAACAACACTTTCACTTGAGACAGTAATTTTTTTCTTGTGCTAATGCTAGCTTAAATTCCTGTACTTGAAAAACTGATCATTTCTTCCTCTCTAACATAAAATATGTTTTCTAACTTAACAAACTTATATTGAAAATATATTCAAACATTTTAAGTTGCATAAAACTTATGTCATCTAATTTTTCCTTCTTCTTACATATATCATTTACCAACAGCTCTGTGTTAAAATTTCTGCTTCTTGTTCCTACAGACCTAACTGTCCCCTGAGTAGGCTGTGCCTCCCTCGAGCACAGTAAATGTGTGCTCTATATTTGTTATGCTTTCCTTGTCTTCTTGTCAAGATTTACTGTTTATCAACGCAGTGTTTTATGTTGTTAAAGCAAATAAGCAAAATAAGTTATCCTCACCCAGTGGAACTCCTTTTCTATTTCTGTAACAGTGCCTACTTGTGTTCATTATTCTTTGTCTTCAAAACACTACCATACAGGAAAATAAATACTTCCCTCTTTTGTATTTCGGTTATTGGTTATTTATTTGTTTTGGGGTTATTTTTGCAAAAGGCAGACCAGTTGGTTCCCAAGTATCACTACAGGGATTGAAGGGATAGAAACATATCTATCATTAAGAAGAGAGGAATGCCACCATGACGGACTAGTCGAATATGCTTTTATTAAATTCATCTGAAATATTCAAACTTTATTTTCAGACAAAGGGGAAAAGGAATGTAACCATTCTTATAAATTTCCAATATTACCAAAAAAAATCAATGGAATACACAAACATCTACTTTGATCAGTAGCCATGGTCTCATCCGGGAGAAGCAAGTGTCATTGTTTTTGACAAACGTGTAACAAAAATGTTGTGACAGATTGTTTCATTGCGTGAAAATGCTGCACAGAGATTTCAGCAGCATGTGTCACTCTCTGTTCTTAAATGATCTATCGCACAAATGTCACACTTTGCTTAAGACGTTCTCAGGCTGTGTTTGCTATACCTGGTGTCTATTGCATTCTGCTACAGTTTTCTATAGTGTATTATATGTCAACTAAGATACTTACACATTTTACATTTTTACTTCATCACTCTCTATCTCATAAGAAAAGAGTGGGAGAAAAGGTTGAGTGATAGGCAACAGAGCAAAAACAGCAACAGAGAGAGTCTGTCTCTGTGTCTCTTTGATTGCATTCTGAGATCAGCTGAATGCATGCAGGGAAATATGGGAAAGATTAGAAATCTGAAATGATGATGGGGAAAAATGGAAATGATTGCTCAAGATGAAGTCATATAATTTCAGCTTGGTAAAACCATAGACAGGTCACTTCTTGTATGTAGATTTCTTAATTAATACCTCCAAAAATTATAAATCAAAGTAATCCTTTTCTCTTCATGAATTACTTGGATCATATATTTTGTGATAGTAGGAGAAAGCTGACTGATACATATTGGCCAATATTTTCACTGTTGTTCTTCAAAAAAAAAAATTTCAGTTTAATGAATCTGATTATTGCTTGCTAAAATACATGAGTGAGTCCCCAGAACTATGCTGGCCCTGCCCTCAGGATGCTCTGAGATGGTGATTAAGACTGAGCATGGCGGCTCACACGTGTAATTCTGCCACTTGGGAGGCTGCAAAACAGGACGATCACTACAAGTCCAATCTGTGTAGTGAGACCCTGTAAAGCCTGTACTAAATACATAAAAAATACATGAGTGAAAATGATTGTCAGTGAAATTTATATTTATGTTTTTAAAGGAAACTCAGTATTTTTGTTCAAGTTAAATCCATTCAGTAATGTCATTAAAGCAGGAAATATTTTTGCACTTACGAGCACTTTACCATGTTTTTCCTTTAATATGGAGGATAGTCACAATTATGCTACAATCCAAAAGAATAAAACACTTAATAATAATTTGAATCAAGCAAATGAAAAATGTATACATTCATACTATATCAATGACATAAATTTATGCAAGTAGAAATAGATATCATGTTTATAAATTTTTAAAACTGGTGTTATGCTATTCATAATATTCAATATACTCTATAGATTCCTTATAATCTTTACCAAAATCCCAAAGACGTTTTTCACAGATGGGCAAAAAACAAGTTATAGATTCACTTGGAATTGTAAAAGTGATAACTGCACACGGTGCATGCCTGTAATCCCAGCACTCATGAGGCTGAGCCAGAAGCAGCACCTTCAAATTGGAGCCCTGCATAAGCTACAAAGTGAGCTTAAGACCAGCCTGAACTGCATAAAGAGACCCTGAATCAAATAAAAAGTAGATAAATAAATAAATAAACGTGATGTGTAGTCAAAGCAAAATAAGAAACCACAACAACATTGAAGGCATCATCATTTTTGTTTTCAAACAATATCACAAATGTAATCTAAACAATATGGTAATGGTATAAATATAGACACCTACATCACGGGTATCCGTGGTCACAAGAATAAGCTGAAGCATGTATATTCAACTAAGCTTTTAACAAGCCCCCCCCCACAGAGATAAGGAAGAGAATATGGTCTTTCCAGTAGATAGTGCCAGAAAAGAATTTTCATGTAATCAGATCCTTGCACCACACACACACACACACACACACACACACACAAAAAAAAAGTATCAAAATGGATTAATTTCTAAAGCAATACCCTAAACTTCAAATGCTCATAGACGCGCAAAGGAGAAAAACCTCTCTGACCTTCAGAATAATTTTTTGGGCATCATACCAAAAGACAGGGTAACAAAAGTGATAAACAAGTAGGAGTATATAAAACTGAAGTTTCTGCCTGACAAAACAGATAACCCAATGACAGTCTACAGATGAAAGCAAAACTTTGGAAACCATATGTCTAATGAGTTAATGTTCAAAACAATACACCTTGTCCAATTTAAGAGAGACACAAAAGGAACAACAAGGAATTATAAAGCATAGGCTCAGTAATTTCATGAATAGTTTTCCTAAATCTGTCTGTAAGGCACATTAGTGGTTACTAGGAAAAATGCTCTCTGCCTGGCTTTCAGAGTTGTAGCTGGTAGTGTTGTGTTTTTGAAACGATTTTATGTGAGAAAATCATGCGAGATGATTTTCCTTTGCAATGCGTTTAAGGGCTGTTGTTGTTGATTAATAATGCTTCAAAGTGTCAAAACGTGTGTTCACACTGTTTTCTGCATACATTTCTAATTATACATGTAATTAGCATATATATTTATATATATATATAATATATATATATAGAAGAGAGAGAGAGAGATGAGGAATGAGTGAGTGAGGGACTCAGTTTACTATAAAAATCATAAATGCATCCAAATAGGACAGAAATCTGGAACTATGTGACTTAAGTGATCACTATTAATGAGATTAAAAAGATGTAACATCTCTCATCCACTTTGAAATAGATTACTATATCAGCAGTGTAACAGTGATAAACAGCATTCACATTAACAGAAATATGTCATGCCAAAATGTATAAATCAATAATTTTAAAGCTTCAGTTTTAAATTTTATTAGAAAATACTGACCGTTATCATTAAGATGTTATTTGAATCTATTAATGCAATGAATAATATGATTGGAACGAGAGGTGATATTCCAATATCTTTTCAATTATTTTCCCTTATTCTCTGGATAACTGTCCCCACAGTCAACCCTTTGTAGGTAAGTTTTATATGGAGCTACTTCTTTGAGTAGAATGCTGACAAGGTTATAGAAAAAAAAAATGAGGAACATGAGTTATATTTCCTTTCACCAAGTTCTAGGAAAATTTATTTTTTTAATGTGTGTATGATGTGGCTTTTCTGCTTAAATTACCTTAAAAGTTAGTGTCAGCACTTTCATTTGGCGACATCGTTAAAATTAATAAATCATGACTCCCATGCCATTAGCCTTTTACTCATTAAAGAGGACTTACTGTCCTGCTCCCTTTCAGCTCAGCTCCCTGACAGCTTTCACTGAGCATTTGCACCCCAATAGTCCAGGCGAAGGCGGGCTCATTTGTAAATCTCTCTAGCATGTAATTTGTTTTACATAGTTTGATTAGTGTTCCTGCTAGTCATGATTAATTTACTTGTAAACACATGGTGATAGTGAAAAATTGAGTATTATTTTTACTTTCTGTGCATTAACGTGCCCTTCTACATCTGGTAGAAAAGTTGACTCTAAACTAGAGGCATCATGGCCTTCAAGGTCTTGGTAGAAGTACACAGAGGAGAACTACTTTGTAGGCTTTTCTTGTTTCTTTTCTTCACTTATGAGACGTACTTATGTACGTCTAAGCATCTCTAGTACAAATTATATGTCTGTTTTCTATAGGTATTTATGTGTAATGAAATAATCTCATATAGCTTTGTAGTATTAAAGCATTCAGAATATTTTAGTGAATTCTAGCCAATAATTTGAATGTCAGAGACCACATAATCTAAGCACATTATATATGGAAGACATATTAAAGATTGCCCACAATAACACTATTTCCTAGTGTTCATGTCCTTGAATAATTCATATTACTTCAGCATCAGTGCTTATTTCAAAGAATATGAAATAACCAAAGGGACATATTGTCATTTGTGTAATTAGTTTACCAGAGATTTTGACTTTGTAGGCTTTATTTCGTTGTTGGCGTGGAAGTTTTGATGAGGCAAACTACAGTATGGGACAATTGTCGTGGCAAAAACGAAGGAAAATCTTTGGCTTTCAGTCAGATCTGAACCGAAGCTGTGTGTTCAGCTGGCCTATGGTTTAATTCTCTCACAGGACTCAGTGTAAGCCCCATCCATTAAGTAGATGAGAAGTGTATTATTCACTATTTAAGCCTTATCCCTACCAAAGTAGACTTCTTAGGGGCCAGGGAGATAGCTCAGTAGAATAAGTACTTTCCTAGCAAGAACAAGGTCCTGAATTCAATCCTTGGTATCACAAAAAAAAAAAAAAAAAAAAGCCAAAAGTGGGCATCTGGGTCTCACGAGCTTAAATACTACATGTATTCTATTATATGAGAAATGCAAAATATTAAATAAGAGAACTATATCAGTTAGATAGTATAAAATACATAGCTAGATTCTGTTTGCAAAAAGGAAAGGATCAAAGAGGTAGAAGGGAGCTGGAGAGAAGAAATAGCAAAAGAATGAATTATTAAGCGTTATGTATATGCACCGGTTTCCCTGAGAGAAATATACTTATTCATTATGTAGTACAAATGTGTAGTACAATCAACTACTAAAACATAAGCTTTGAAAATAAAAACAATGCTGCTTTAACATAAATCTGACATTCATTCTTTTTTTTAAGAATTTTTTTTTATTTTATTTTATTTTTTTTTTTCTTGTTTCAGAACTTTTGTTTGTTTGTTTATTTATTTTTATGGCCGGCTCAGCCTGCCCTGAGGGTGTGGTGCCAGGGATAGAACCGCGGTCCCTGCAGCTGCCTAAGCTTTCATAAGAAGGTGCTTTAGACCACTAAGTCATCCTGCCGGGCCCTGACATTCATTCTTTTTAAAGTTAAAAGTACTTTAAAAATTGAAATCAATAATAGCTGGTAGAAGGATAAGACAGAGTTGCGATGACTGGCGGCATCGGGTCGCTTCCAGGAACCTGGGGATAACTGTAGTTACTCTGTCCATAGCCTAGGCTGGGCTGGTTATAACCCCTGTGCTAGGCTGGGGTTGATTAGTAGCAGTAGGCTTCTTACCATCCTGTGGCCTTGCAGGTGAAGCAGTTACTGGCTGCTGCCCATAGCCTGGGAAAACAGGCTGAGTGCTGTACGCAGACTGAGCTGTGTAAGAAGCCTGATTGGTGAAGTAGGACAAGGTGACCCAAGAGGCCTTCCTGGACCTTTAATGGAACAATTGGGAGGAAGAATAGCTGGATGTGGACAAGCTGGAAAAATTTTATTCTCAAATAAAATACTGTCAACTTTTCATCTTTCAGCCTATAGGGAGTGAGTTGTTGTTGATTCCTGAGACGCACCTCAGGCATCTTTTTTTTTAATTGTACTTGTACAAAATACTTTATCTGCTTTTAATGGCCCTCATTTATTTAGGAGCAGAACTTTCTTTGCTCCCAACATAATACACTGTCCACTTTGTGTTAAAATGTCTCTTTATTTTCTGTTGACAGTTTTCAGTAAAACTTTGCCTAAAAGCAACCAAGAGTACATATACCTTAGCCTGAATTTTGCATTGCCTTAAAATTTCTGTCTGGCAATGTCTCAGCATATGGAGAAAGACAGGGAGCCAAAGTTTACCAGCTTATACAGCACAAAACCTATACTTGCACTGCCAGTGAAGCCTGTCCCCAGTGCAAACACCCTGGCCTCACTTTACTGTCTATATTGCTATCAACATTCTGGTATTCTGAATTCTGAAGGGGATTTTCCATCAAATTCTCCTTAGCATTTAAAAGATTCTCTAACCTACATCTCCAAAACTTTCCAAACTCCTCCTGAAAACAAATTCCAGTGACTTCAGAACTTGATGCCAGGGACATGTGAGGGAACACCCCAAACTCATTAACCGTTTTCTTCATTAGGCACTTTGTCATTGCTGAGATACAATGTCAGACACTCACAGTTTACAGGAGAAAAGGTTTGCTTCGACTTACAGTATCATAGGATTCAGTCCGTGATGGACCGGTGTCAGGCAGAAATATGAGGGCCAAAGTGCAGCTTATGGTGGGGCAAAGACTCTTGCCTCATTGTGGCAGGAACAACAGAGCAGGCACATGGTGCCCGCTGACATAAGACCGGGGATCAGATATAGCACCCAAGGTCATGCCTGTATGACCACTCAGAAGTGTACATTCCTAATTCCCTGGGTAATGATGGCATACTAGTCAATCAAGTTGGCAAGGTAATATAACTGTTTAGATATGCAGATGATAGATAGATAGATAGATAGATAGATAGATAGATAGACAGAGAGGTAGATGTTGGTATATTATATTCATATATTGATGAATATACATATGTTCATTAGTAAGAGAATAATATAATTAAAAGCCAGATTAAAGTTTCAAATAGCTGGGCATGGTGGCACACGCCTGTAATCCCAGCACTTGGAAGGCTGAGGCAGGAGGATCACTGCGAGTTCAAGACCAGCCTGGGCTACAAAAGTGAGCTCAAGGCCAGCCTGAACTGCATAGCGAGACCCTGTCTCAAAAGGGGAAAAAAAAAACAAAGTTTCAAATAAATACTTTACTAATAAAGTACAGATATGTTGATCA
>PVJA010016442.1:0-32025 GCA_004027025.1 Myocastor coypus
TTTTTTTCTTCCTTAAATTCTTAATATGACAGTGTGTATGTGTAAGTGTGTGTGTATAGCAGTTCTTTTTCTTTTTCCTTTTTAAAAATCATTTTAATAAAAAAATAAAATAGCAATGGAACAGTTTCAAATCAGGTTAGTAGGATGGTTACAATAATTAATACATTGCATATTGTTGTCTTTAGAGTAGGTATTCAGAACACAAGATGCAGACATAATACTTTGTCTAAACAATATTAGTGGGGCTGGGGAGATAGCTCAGTAGAATAAGCCCTTGCCTGGCAAGTGCAAGGTCCTGAGTTTAATCCCCGGTTCCACACACACAAAAAAGATAAATAATATTAGTAAAAAGTTTTATTCTCAGTGAACTAGGAGAAAGTAGCTGTATATGTATCCTAACTCTTTCTCTCTAACGCTGTGGTTATTCTTTTCTGCTGGATGGTTGAAACCAAGTTAAAGCAAGACCTATATAACCAAAAATGTAACTTTTGTGTCTGACAAGCTTAGTCAAATCCCATCAGGATTTACCCTGAAACCATGTAAGAGAACCTTGTAGATCTTTTGTCACTGTCAGCCATCTGGATGAGTCATGGCCACTGAATGACCAATTTGCTCTCTGTGAAAACCTGAGGGAATTTAAGTGACACTCCTTAGGTACATTAAACATTGTTGATTACTTTCTTTTGTGGCTCCATAATCTCCTTGATCCGAAAATTTGGGACAATACTGAGTTACAGGTTGTCACAGCACAATTTCCCTTATGTCCTGAGTCCTCAGTGACATTGAAGGGCTAGGGCCAAAATATTGGCTAACCTTGTAGGCCCTCTATTTTTCTAATTTTGGTCTGAAAACTTTAGTTGTTATACATCTAGAGGAAGGCTAAGGACATTAATATTACCCTGTAACAGAGGAAGTGGAGCTTAGCATCACTATTTGTCTGAATATCAAACACTTTAGACATATCATAGAACTGCTATTTTCCAAAAACGTGGATATTCTAAAATTTAAATCCCTATGGAATGTGAAGAAAAAAATTACACTTTTGCCTAGAAATTTAGAAATCAAACCACGCATATCATTGTAGCAGGAAAATCCTATGACTTTTTCATCCAGTCTTCTGCTATCTTTTATTATTTCTTTACAAACATTTACTTTAAAGAGAGTATAGCAATAATTGATATGTGATTAGAAGCAGTATGCATTTAGAAGATGAAAATGATCAGTATTTCAAGCATAGTTTTTGTATAATACATTGCTAACATCAGTGTAGTTGTTTAGTTCACAGTGTATAGAGTTAGGCAGGGTGAGAAGTTTACGGCTGGACTGCTATTTTCAAAAACCTGATGGAAATTCTTAGGACCATTACCTTAAGAATCTTGTTTATATGAATGGCTGATTTCACCCCTGTCATATTTCTTACCTTTTTTTTTTTTTGTCTTTTTGAGACAGGGTCTCACTATGCAATTGAGGATGGCCTTGAGCTCACTTTTGTAGCCCAGGCTGGTCTCGAACTCGCACCGATCCTCCTGCCTCAGCCTCCCGAGTGCTGGGATTACAGGCGTGAGCCACCACGCCCAGCTATTTCTTATCTTTTCTTCTTTCTTTCTCTTTGTTTTTTAATACTTAAGTTCTCACTTTCCATTTAATTGTGTTGTAACTTTCAATTTTTATTTCTTCCTTTGAGATCTTATACGAGGGAGACCATATGATAATTACACACGTGAGTCTGGCTTATTTCATTATGAATACTATCTTCAAGTAGCATCCACTTGTATATGAAGGCTTCAAGTTTATTTTTCTTTATATTTGAATAATATGCCATTGTATACAAATACCACATCTTTTTCATCCATTCCTCAGGTTATGGACATTTTGGTTGTTTACAAGATTTGGCTCTCACAAAGGGTGCTGCTATAAACATAGGTGTACATATATTGCTATGATATGAAGTTTCCAGTTCTTTTGGGAAAATTCCCAGAAGGCGGATAGCCTGAATGAATGGGATTTCCAGTCCTAGATGTTGAGAAGTCTCTACACTGATCTTCATAACGGTTGCACCAGTCTACATTCTCATCAGCAATGGAGAAGGGTTTCATTTTTCCCTACAATGTTTCCCACAATTGTTGTTGGTTGACTTTATGTTAGCCATTCTTTTTGGGGTGAGATGGTTTCTCAGTTTTGTTTTAATTTGCATTTCATGAGTGTCTAGTGATGTGGAGTGGTTTTCTTCATTTATTTGCTTCCTGTATTTCTTCTTCTGACAAGTGTGTGTTCATCTCAGAGACCCATTTTTGATTGGGTCTTTAAATTTGGGGACCCTAATATCGTTTACTTTATAAATTCTGATAGAAGTCCTTCATTTGAATACTTATTAGTTAAGATTATTTCCAAATTTGTGGGTTGCCTTTTCAGTCTGTTCATAATTTCCTTCTTTCTTTTTATTATTATGGCCAGGTCAATTTGCCCTGGAGGTGTGGCTGGTACAACATGTGATGCAGGGTTCAATCCCATGTGATGCATGGGATTCCTGAGCTTGCCTAAGCTTTCTAAGCCGGCACTTTATACTGTTGAACCATCTCATCAGCCCAATTTTGGTAATTTCTTTCAACGTGCAAAAAGTTCTCCATAAGAGGAGGTCTCAGATGTAGCTGTTTTCAAGTATTTTCCATGCAGTTTTATTTTTTATTCATGAATTGTTTGCCTACCCCCACGTCTTCAAATTTTCCACTTATTTTCTCTTCCAGGAGATTTAACATTTCTGTTTTAGTGTTTTGATCTTTAATCACTTTGACTCTAATTTAGGGCATGGTGATAGACCCGGGTCTAGCTTTAATTTTCAGCATGTAGAGAGCCAGCATTTGCAGCACCACCTGTTGGTGAGGCTATCTTTCTTGCAGCAAGGATGTTTAGCCTTTCTGTCAAGGATAAGAGAGCTGAGTGTGTTTGTAGCTGATTCTGCATTTTCTAATCTATTCCACTCATTCTTGGTTCTCTGTTTTTTTTTTTTTTCCAATACTATGCTGATTTTATCACAGTAGATTTGAAGAATAATTTCAAGATAAGTATTGTAATGCCTTCTACCTTGTCTTTGTTGCTTAGGATTGCCTTTGCTAATCTACTTTTTTTTCTGATTCCAAATAAATTTTAGGAATGATTTCTCCAGGTCTTTGAGTTATGTTGATAGTATTTGGATAGAGATTGCAAAAAATCTGCATAACAATTGAGGAAATATGGCCATAGTCACAATATCAGTTCTTCCTATGCAGGAGCAGGGAATATCTTTCTGTTTTCTTTCTTTCTTTCTTTCTTTCTTTCTTTCTTTCTTTCTTTCTTTCTTTCTTTCTTTCTTTCTTTCTTTCTTTCCTTACTTTCTTCCTTCCTTGCTTTCTTGCTTTCTCTCTCTCTCTCTCTCTCTCTCTCTCTCTCTTGAAACAGGGTCTTGCTATCCAGTTCATGCTGGCCTTGAGCTCTCTTTTGTAGCCTAGGCTGGTCTTGAACTCACACTGATCCTCCTGTTTCAGCCCCACAAGTGCTTGGATTACATGTGTAAGCCACCATGCCTGGCTAACTTTCCATTTTCTGAAATCCTCTATGATCTCTTTTTTTTAGACTACTGTAGTTTTCATTGAATATATCTTTTACTTCTTTAGTTAGGTTAATTCCTAAGTATTTCATTTTCTTCAATGCTACTGTAAAAGGTATTGTTTGTCTAATTCCCCTCTCAGTGTGTTTGTTATCTGTGTGGAGGAATGCTATTGACGTTTGGCTGTTAACTTTGTATCCTGCTATGCTATTGAACTTGCTTATTAATTCTAGCAGATTCTTGGTGGAGTTTTTTGGGTCTTCCAATTAAACTATTAATACATCTACAAATAGTGATAGTTTAGCTTCTTTACTTATTCTTATTCCTTTCATTTCTCTCTTGTCTAGTGGCTCTAGCTAATGACTTCAGAACTAAATTGAATAGAAGCAGCCATGGAAGACATCCTTATCATGTACCTTATCTGAGAGTGAAAGATTTCAGTTTTTCCCCATTTAGAATCATGTTAGCTATTGGATTGTCATAGTTGGCTTTTGTCAAATAAAGGTAGTGACTATTTCAATTTTCTGTAGCACTTTGAACATGAATGAGTGTTGGACTTTGTGACTTTCTGCATTAGTTGAGATGATCATGTGCTTTTTAGATTTGGCTCTATTGATATAGTGTGTTACATTTATAGATTTGCATATGTTGAACCATCCTTGCATGCTTGGGATGAATCCTACCTGGTCATGGTATATTATCTTCTTAATGATTTGCTGTATTCTATTTGCTAGGATTTTGCTGAGGATTTTTGCATCGATGTCCATGAGGGAGATTAGTCTGGATTAGTCTGTAGTTCTTCTTTTTAGTTGCATCTTTTGCTAGTTTGTTATGCATATGATATTTGCTTCCCAGAATGCTTTTGGGAGAATTTTTCCCTTTTAAATTTTATTGAAGCGTTTGAGGAGAATTTGGACTATGTCTTCTGTAAATTTCTTGTAGAACTCAGCACTAAATCTATCAGGACCTAGAGTTTTTTTTTTTTTTGTAGGTAGGTTTTTAATACATTTTGAATTCCATTGGCTGTTATTGGATTACTGAGAATTCTTACATCTTCTGGATTCATTCTTTTTATTTTTAATATGTACCTTTAGAGGAATCTGTCTGTTTTTCTGTGGTTTCAATTCTGTGAGGCCAGATTCTCAAAATAGTGACTGATGATCTTCTGATTGTCCATAAGTTCTGTGATGATTTCATCCTTTTCATTTCTTATTGCTTGAATTTGAGTTGTTTGTTTACTTTTCTATTGAGGTTCAGTAGGGGATTACCAATTTTTTTAATCTTTCAAAGAACCAGCTTTTTGATTCATTAATTCTTTATGTTGTTTTCTTTACCTCGATTGTATCAATTTCTGTTTTAATCATCTTTGGGCTTTGGATTTGGTTTGCTCTTCTTTTTCTAGAGGTTTGAGGTATAGCATTAGGTTATTTATTTGTTCCCATTCTGTTTTCCTATGTGTTAGTTCACAGCTATAAATTTCCACGTAAAAATTGCTTTCATTGTATCCCATACATTCTGAGAGATGTGCTTGAATTTTCATTGAATTGTAGATATTTTTCAATTTTTTTGTTTAATTTCCTCTGTAACCCATTTTTTCCTGATGAGGGTGTTGTTTAATTTCCATGTATTTCTGTTTATTTTGTGGTTTCTTTTGTCATTTATTTCTAATTTCATTGCACTGTGGTCAGATAGTATGCATGGTATAAGTTCTATTTTCTTGCATGTGTATGGATGACCTACAGATTAGTATGTGGTCTATTTCACAAAATGTCCTATGTGCACCTGGAGAAAATGTGTATCTAGTTGTGGTTGGGTGAAACATTCTGATTAGGTTCACTGTTCCATTTATTCCAACCTTTAGGTCAGTTTTGCTACTTCTTCACTAACTTTTGTCTGCTTGATCTATGTTTTTTGTATAAGGGGGCTTTAAGTTCTCCTGTTAATATTATGGTATTGGATATTAGATTTTTCATGTTCATTAAGTTTTTTTTGTTATATAACTGGCTGTTGCCTTGTTGTTGTATTCATATTTATCAGTGTTATCTCTTCCTCTCGAATTTTTCTCCTAACCAGCCTTCTTTATTTCATTTGATCATTCTTGGTTTGATGTTGAGGCTGTCTGGAACAGGACTGCTACACTTACTTTCTTTCTGAGGTCCTGGGGCTTGTTGTATTTCTTTTTATCCTTTGACTTTCCACCTACGAATTTTTTTATGAGTTAAGTGTGTTTCATGTATACAGCATACAATGCTCCCTATTCCACTCTCACCATCTATTTCTTTTAACGGGTGAATTCAATCCATTTACCTTGATGTTTGTAATTGAGATATATTGACTTATGGTTGACATGTTATTTGCCAGCTGTTGCTTACCCTTTTGCCTCCTGTATTTAATTTTTTGTCCATTCTACTTAATGGAGTTTTGGTCATTTTGATCAATCTCTAAGATGTCTTTCACTAGTCTGTGTAGGGTTGGCTTTGACATCATGAAATTCTTTAGTTATTCTTTGTCATGGAAGTATTTTACTTTATCATTAATCTTAAAAGAGAGTTTTGCTTTGTATAGCATTCTGGAATGGAACTTGTTTCACTGGAGGACTGAAATATTTTACTCTGTGCTCTTCTTGACTTGATCATTTGTGAAATCTGTCATTATTCTGATGGATTTCCCTTTTGATGTGATCAGCTTCTTTTCTCTCACAGCTTTCAGTATATTGTTCTTGTGCTGGATTTATGGGCCTTTGCTTATTACGTACCTGGATGTGTTTGATTTTTATTTATTTTTATTATGGACATCTCAACCCACCCTGGGGGTGGGGCTGGTACAACATGTGCTTCTTGGGATCAAACTGTGGTCCTTGTGGTTGCTTAAGCTTGCCCAAGCAGGCACTTTAGACTACTAAGCCATCTCCCTGGCCCTTGGGTGTGTTTTTAATTGGGGTAATATTATTTGAAGTTCAATATACTTTGGTTACTTGAATATCAGATTGCTTATTTGGGAAGTCTTCTGCTATTGCTTCTGCACATGTTTCTTTATATATTTTTGTTTTCACTCCTTTCTCATTGATACTTATTTGTCTTACATTGTTCATCTTTGCACTGGCTTGAAAATGTTGAATTATATTTTTCCTGCATTGTAGTAGTTATTAAGAGATGTTTTCTTACCTTTTCACCAGGTGCAAGATGTCTTCAAGGTCTGAAACTCTACACTTTCCTTCAAATAGCTTTGCCAGCTTATGATTGAGGTTTTAATTTTCTGTATTTCTTTTTAAATTTGTTTTATGCATTCTATTTCTTTCCTATATTGCTCATCCAGGGATTCCATCATTTTTCTATTCTCTATTTCTTTATGTATCTTCTTTGGAAGTACTTAGAAATTCTTCCATTATATTTATCACTTCTTTTTTTTACTTCAGAAATTATTTCTGATCTGATTTCCTCTGTACATTTCTGAACTTGTTCCTTTATTTCAGATGCTATTATTTCCTAGGATTCAGGTTTGTAATTTCAAATTTCATTTAAAGTAGTGTTTCCTGCATTTGTCCTAAGTGCACTAGGGGCCTAAGAATGCATTTTGCTCCTTCTTTTTGTCAGTTTTTTTTTTATAGCAGTATCCTGTGAGCTTTGGTGTAGAGCTTTGGTGCAGTTATTACCTTATCACCTACTGATATTCTTACTCCAGAGAGATTATGTGATAGAGGCAGTTACAAATTTGTATTTACTGAACTACAATTAGGGACACAAACAATGCATAGTGAAATTTAGCAGTTGACAAAGCTTTTATAACGAGTGGGTTCGTTTGCTAGAGAGCCAGGATTTGTGATAAATGGATTTGTTTCCTTTTTTGCCCTGTATTAACAATAGTAAAACACATCAGCCGGTGAAGAATAATTGTTCTTGTTAAATATCTATAATTTAAATAAATACACAAAATACACTGTTACTTTACTTTATAACTTAATTCTTTCCATGATTCCAATCACAAACCAAATTGGATGAAAACTGAGCCATATGAAATGGTCAGGCTCAATCCTGACATTGCAAGAAATTTGATTTGATTTTTGTCCAATCCAGTTTGTGATCAGAGTGGTGGAAAAAATTGAATTCATGAGACAAATTACCACTCTACAAATATATCTTGATATGTAATTTTAATTTATAATGTTAGAAGTACTCTCACTATGAGGGAAAATGTCTGTGAATGTAGTTTATATGGTGGCCTACTAGATGCTTTCAAGTGGAGCCAACTTCCTAAGTAAAGGAAGGGAATTTTTTCACAGTGTCTCACTTGGAGCCAAAATGATCAACTTTTACTTATTTTTATTGAAGGAAAGAATTATTTTGACATTACTGGAATATTTTATTATATAGGCTATAACAAATTTTTGTGCCTTAGTTTTCTCATCTGTAAGAGATAGAAACATTAGTGTTTACTTCAGAGATGTAGCATAAGGGACAGTTGTGTTAATACCAGGGGAGCTTCTCAGGTAGTGTCTGATAGGCTATAAACTCACATCACACATCAAGTCCCATTGCTCTTAGTTTCATCCCAAGGTCACTTTATCTCATCTCTTTTGAGGCATGACAAGTTCCACTGAAGAAAAAAATGAAAGTAAAACCAAAATAGATTATCAATAGCTTTTGGTAAAGAAATGTGAATTAAAAACTGCAAATGTAGTACTATCATAAAGTAGGACTGCCTCAGAGGAAGATCAAGATGGCAAGAAAAGAGTGGCTTCAGTATGACAGAGTACAGCCTACCCATAGAAAGTTATAACATGTAAGATGCTCAGGTTGTCTAAAATATGAGCATCCTCATAAGAGTGACATTTCAGAAGGTAGAGTTTTCTGTTTTAGGTACCAGTATTAACTTTTTAAGTAAAAATAATAATGGATAAATTTTATTAATCATGTAAAATGTGCCAGGTGCTGTAGTAAGTGTCTTATATGTTGTATGCCATCTCACTGTATATGCATAACTAGGTAGATGCAATAAGCTAAGTTGTGCAAAAGACAAATTGCGGAGTTTGAGTATATTACCTGGTGCCACAAATTTAGGGAAAAATAAAACGGAATTTAGTGATTGTAGGGCTTCATTTCCTCTACTATAAAATTACGGGGTTATATTGCTTAGTAGAGTTAAGCTAGACCACTAGACATTTGTTATGAGTATTTCCAAGTCACTTCTTCTGTCATCTAGTGGACACAGCAGTAATGACCATAGTTATATTTTTAAAAGCTTACCAGAAAATCAGATATAATGAAGAAAAATACTGTTTATAGAACACATCATTTTTTGCTACCAAAATTTTTCCTAGGAGAAATATACTGCTATATGAACATAACAATGTAGTAGTTTCTCCACAAATTAAATTTATTTAACTTGCAAATTCTGTCATTTTTCATAACACAACATTTGAGGTCCAATATTAACCTCTTTATGAACAGTCAAGAAAAATGAAGACTAGAAAATGGAAGTTATTTTCCAGGAGACTAGAGCTCAGTAAATAAATTAAGGTTCTTAAAATGATGACATTTACCATTTAATTCATTACAGTTGACTATCACAGGGTCATTGCCAAAGAATATCAGAAAGCATTTATAGGATGTACTCAATTTCTTCCATGTGAAACAAATTATTTATACCAAGGCTCTTGGTGTAGACAAAGATAATTTTTTTTTTGCAAATTAAAAAAGGCATAAAACTACACAACTGTGGTCACAGTAAAGACTGTTTTGGGGCATCTCATCCCACCTTAAGAATGGAGCTGATGGGATCCCCTCTGCCTACCTAAGCTTGCCTAAGCAGGTACTTTAGACTGCTGAGCTATCTTGCCAGCCGCCACAATAAAGACTTTTGATAAGTTATTTTATCAAAAATTCTAAATAGTTTTTTAGAATTGTAATACTCAATAGTAATCATTTGCTGTTTTGTGGAAATATTGGCAATGCATCAAAGTTCTGCTCAAGAAGCTGCTGAGAGCCGGGCGTGGTGGCGCACGCCTGTAATCCCAGCACTCGGGAGGCTGAGGCAGGAAGATTGGTGTGAGTTTGAGACCAGCCTGGGCTACAAAAGTGAGCTCAGGACCAGCCTCAACTGCATAGCGAGACCCTGTCTCAAAAAGACAAAAAAAAAAAAAAAAAAAAAAAAAAAAAAAAAAAAAAAAAAAAAAAAAAAAAAAAAAAAAAAAAAAAAAAAAAGAAGCTGCTGAGAGATTGTCTTCATTGATTTCTGTTTTATCTAGAAATGCTGAGAATTATCTGTCTTCTAGGAACACATCTCAGTCATTTTTTTTAGCACAGAAAATCTAAATATCCTGTTAAAAATAAAGTAATAAAAAAGAGAGATGAAAATGATGAATATTTTCCTGTCTTTTGACTGTAACTCCTAGCTATTTTACCAAGAGAAGTTTTTTTTTTTTAATGTATAATTTTATTTTAATTTGAAGAGTAAAAACAAGAGCAACAAAAAGAAAAGCAAAGACAGAAACAGGGTAACATACAATATTCATGTTACAGATTTTCAAAACAAGAATATCTGACCAACTGTGATTGATATAGTATCTATTTTCATTGTCAAATCTGTTGCTCAGATTAACAGATATAGTTATGCAAGATGGAACATATGATTGAATATTACCACATGCTTCCAAGAAACCTTAATTTTTTTCTTGTCTCTCATTTTCTTTTACCTTTAAAAAATTTACTTTAAAGAGTATAGTAATAATTGGCATGACATTAGAAATGGCACAAGTTTGTAAGACCAAGATGATAGGTATTTCAAGCACGGTTTTAGTATTACATATTGCTGTCCTCATTGTCATTGCTTAGTTCACAGATATCAATATATAGAGTTAATCTCAGCAAGAATTCTTCCCACTAACTGCTATTTTAAAAAACCTGATGGAAATTCTAAGGTCTATTACCATATCCATCTTGTAAGTATACATGTATAGTTTTGCCCCTACCTTGTTTCCTAACTTTTCTCCTTTCTCTCTGTTGTTTAATCCTTAAGTTCTGTTTCTTTTCATTTAACTTTGTCTGTTATACCATTCAGCTTTTATTTCTTCTTTTGAGTTCTTACACTAGGGCGACAATACAATATTTACCCACATTTCACTGTCAGTATAGCCTCCAGTTGCATCCACTTACCTACGAAGGCTAAGAGAAGTTTTATGCGTTGTAATAGTTGGAAAGAGGTATTCTGCCAGACAGATGATGCCGAGTTTACACTCAGACAGATTTTATGGTCCGTGGCCTCTAGTAAATTATTTAACCCCTTTGAAGATTCATTCTACTCAGATATGTTTCAGAGTCCCCACTATCGCTTATTTTATACCTTTGTCGAAAGGCTTATATCAGATGGGTCAGAATATGCTATAAAATAACAGGACATAAACATCAGAATTTACATAACTGGACTATAAAATAGTGAGTCAGAATAGTTGTATTTTACTACATAGAGGTTCAGAGAAAATATATACTATTTTATGGTCAGTTTTATTAAACATTTAATGCTCATTTAGCATTTCAAATAAAGCATTGTGTAAGACAGAGAAAGGTGAGACTATTTAGGCGTTGTTTGTGAGGATGAAATGGCAATTGGTTTTACAAATGAAAAGATTGTGTGTGTGTGTGTGTGTATGTGTGTGTGTGTGTGTGTGTCTGTGTATGTGTGTACATCTTGTCTTTTGCCTTGGACCCACAAAGAAATTTATATATGGTTGCTGAACTATTGTACAACTACTGCACTTTTGTTTTGCTTTGTGGGACCAGGATTCAAACTCATGATCTTGCACTTACCAGGCGGGCACTTGTGCCGTGGAGTTATCTGCCTAACTCTACTATTGCACTTTTAGAAGTCGTTTTGTGTTTCATTTTGTTTTAGTGGAAAGATCTAGAAGAAATATGTTGAAGGGTTAGTTTCAGTGAGGATTAGGGTCAAAAACGTGTCTCTGTCAATCCTTGGCATCCTATATTGCACCAGCCCTGCTCTCGGGTGCATTGAGCCTGTGATGGAGTCCGTAGTGGTGGTGAATGCCTGTAATCCCAGCACTTGGGAGGCAGGAAAGAGGAGGATCAGTATGAGTTGGAGCTGCACAGCGAGACCCTGCACAAAACAAAAACAAAACAAACAAAAAGAAAAACAAACAAACAATAAACGTATCGCATTTGTCCTGGACTTAAAGTTTTATAACGAATCAAATGAAATGTTTTTACAGGGAGTGTTGTGAATACTGCGGAACAAATAGCTGTTTAAATATGACAAAAACTTTCCCAGGCCAAAGCTTAAGCCAAGTTTCTCTGAGCCCTGTGTCTTGCCAGACCTCATTTGTGGGACTGTCTTCAGCCCGCCTACTCTACTTCTGGTCAGAATCTAAATTAATTTGGTCAGCATTCCCTGCTCCACCTTGAAGAAGAATGCTGCAAATCAGTGCAGCAAGTCTCTCTACCCTTTATGTCTCATTCTTGTGGCCTCATTTTGTTGTTTGCTTATAAATTCCCTCTTGTTTTTTCTGTATTCAAGGCTCAGTTTGAATCTCTCTCTTTCAGTGCTAGTCTTGACACCTACTGTAACAGTATTGAAAAATGTCTTCCTTACCATTTTAACAAGTGTTGGAAATATTATTTTTCTTTAGCGGGTGACATATTGTTCCAGTCAAGTTGTGCTGTTACAACAATATGGCACAGACTTCATTCAATTGATGAAGAGCAGAAATTTACTCCTCCCAGTTCTAGAATCTCAGGATCTATGATTATAAGAACCTCAGGTTTGCTGTGTGGCCAGTAGTGCAGTCTCTTAAGACAGTGCTCTTTTGCTGTATCCTTCAGAGAGGAGGAATACTGTGTCCTCACATGATGGAAGAGATGGAAGGAGAAAGCGCCCATGATATGTGAAGCCTCTTTCAGAAAGATCTTAAGCCCTTCCTTGTTGGGAGAAGCCCTTAGGACATCTCTGTGATATGGGGCACTAAATTTCAACCCATGAGTTATGAGGGAGTACATGAAAAGCACAACATCCAATGTGAATCAGAAGAGGATAAAGGAATCCTTGTATGGAGGAAGCTTTCTATTACTTTGGGGTTTTGTGGGCTGGGCAGCTCTGGGTGGATCAGTCTTTCTTGGCACAGACATTAGTATCGCATGGTGAATTCTACCAACAGTGGTAGGGGTGAGATTCTCTGTAAAGTCTTCAGGGCTAAAGGACTAGGCTGGAGTGGAGGAAGGGTACAGTACCTATGGGACAGTACCTGTGAGTTCCCAGGTCTATCAGGAGAGTCAGCACAGCTGACTGGTGGTACTACCTGAGCAAGGGAGGGCAAGAGTTGGAATAAGCATAATTATCAGTAAGGTGACTCTCTTTATATCTTGACACCAATAAAGGGTGAAGGAGCTTACATTTCTTATGAGTACACAGAGGACAGTTTTCCTGAATGAACTTAGCAGAAAACAGGATATTTACTCCAATCATTTATAATCATTTCCTCAAAGACCTTTTACTCCAAGCTAAAACATGAGGAGATGACACATGAATGCTAATCTTTGCAGAGGAATTTATTGGAATCATACCATTTTATGAATGGCAAAAGAGAACTGCCCCCTTCACAATCTCTATATAACTCAACTGGAATTATGATGAATTAAATATTCTTTCTACTACTGACAGCAATAAGTGTTATGAGTAGCTTTCAGTAGTTAGAAAGACAGAATAGATAAATATCAATTAGTATTAGAGGAAGTGCTTTTAAATTGGCTTCTTTTTCCCATGAGGTTAATTATTTATGACAAAGGCATACTAATAATTTCACTTTATCTCTATCCAAGCTCTAAATGAATTGTAACTCAGGGACATTTGTATTATCAATGCAATAAGAATGTATTTTAAATACTTGTCTTTTGTATGCTACCCATTCATTTTGTTCCAGTCTCATATAGTGCTTGAATTAATGATGTGTATTCAAAGATTTTATTGGCAGAAGGATCTTTGTGTATTTTTCTGTTAACATATTTCCTTGCCAAGAGTCAGGCCATGTGGAAATGGCAGCATGAGGGGTACATGTTGCATGGACTGGGATGCAGAATTATTTCTGTAAAAGCATGAATGTTTTTCTAGCTAATGCCATTAAAATTTTATGGAAATAGGCAAAAAGCAAAGAACTGAGAAAAGCAAGCTATTCAGCTCCTGTCACTTGTGCTTGTCAGAGAACCAAGGTGGACAGAGGTAGAAGAAAACTTTAGAGGAGAGGGAAAGGACAGAGGAAATTTCAGGTGTGCTCTGATTACAGGCTGTGTTCGTGAGGAAGGTAAAAGGGAGCAAGCTCCAGGCAGGGTGTCGCATTGGCTTGCGGAAGGGTGCAAGGACATTCTCTGGTGGGTTCTGGGTGGAAGTGGGAATAAGCATTAAGGACGCTCTCAGCTATCAAACAAGTACTTTGGATTGATTAATTACCACAGAAGTCATTGTTTACTGGGTTGTCACTCGAGGTGACAACCTGGCTTTTAATCAAGTTGGCTCCCTGGGTTGTTTATCAAAGATAAGAGTTACATTTTGTGTATAACTTGCTACCAGTTGGGGATTAGAATTCTGCATTCATATATAATTTTGCCAGTATGTGTGTGTGTGTGTGTGTGTGTGTGTGTGTGTGTGTGTGTGTGTGTATGTCTGTTATTTCCCTCTCCAAAGTTATACCTTAAGGTATACTTCTTCAAATTTCCCACCAAATTTTTTTTTTTTTTTTATTGGAGAAAATACTAGAAATGACTAAAAATTCTCACGTATGCCATTCTGGGGATTCTGTATGCTCTCAGTAGCCCACATTTGGCCTTTGTCAATTTAACCATGTTAGTTTTTATCTTCCTAATATCATCCAGTTGCATTGTATAAAAACTGGCCCAATAGTGCTAGGAGGCTGATGAAGGAGTGAGAAGACTCAAGAAGAACGTAAGAAGTGCAGCTGGTGGGGGAGCTTACTGATAGAGTGTGGTGCTGGACTGAAGCAAATCTCAGTGGATTCTGCAATTTGGGTGAAAGTAGGAGCGTGTATGTTGACCAGGACAAAAATGCTTTCATGCAAACTATTATGTGCCTGTTCATCTTAAGCTGATAGCAAATTTGGGTACATTGCTGGCACAAAGTTCTGATCATAAAGGCTCACATACTACTACTGGCATCACGGATTCATGTAATGTTGGGAAATTATGTGGAGGGAAACCGACCTGGGATACTCATTGGCAATTATGACATTTATAACTCAAGGTAACAATAATCATGTGAGATTGAACCTATACTTTAACTATTTCAAAAATTGTCTGCCCTGGGTAAGCAAAGGATGTCTCTTTCACCTATCTCTGCATGTAAGTACTTGTCGTTCCTTATGTTTTGGAATAGTCAGTTATCTTTTGACCACAGTCTTCTGAGCTATTGAAGAAAGTTATAAGCCTTCCAACTGTGCTGTGTGTGAAAATTCCTGTGCCAGAAAGGGCAATTTTTAATCTATTCAGAAGCCAATGTGTGGTTATTAGGCTGGGGAGATAGCTCGGTGTCTAAGTGCCTGTCTGGAAAGTACAAAGACCTGGATTCAATCCCTGCTAGTGCATGCTGTGCCTATCCCAGAATACCGGGGGCACCATGCCAGCCACTGAAATCACGTGTGGTGGCACACACCTATAGTCCCAGTGTTGGGGAGGCTGAGACAGGAAGAGCACTATGAGTATAGGAAGATCACTATGAGTGTAAGACCTGTATCAAATAAATAAGTAAATAATAAACGTTAAAAAATTGTTAAATACCTTCTATTGCTGAGATGATGAAAGTATCATATGCCTAACATAGAAACTATCACATAGTAAATTCCCTTGTTGAGAGAATGAAGGCATGGTTCCTACTCTCCAGATATATAAAATCTGTTGGCTATTTGTGCATGTATGTGTATAAGTTGAGGAATATGGTAAATGGTTAAGGGAGAAGTTATTGGCAACAGAAGGCAGGACATTTTGAAGATTACTTGAAAATGAAGGAAAATTCCTGAAATAACTCATATTTGAGTTGAGTTATCAAGTACAATGTGACTGAAGAGAGTTACTGTCTTAGTTATTTTTCTTTCATTACTGAGACAAAAGGCCCAATACTCAGAGTTAAGGAAGTAATGTTTGATGTAGCTCAAAGTCTGTGCAGATTTCAGTCTGTAATCAACCGGTCCAAGATAGGGTGGCTTGACAGAAGCATAACATTGCGTGGTGGTGGAAGGCAGCAAAAGCAACAGCAAGAGGGAAGAGCAAGCCTCTTTTCCTCCCTAATGTTGTATGCTGGTTACCAAGCCTAAGGTCGCTGTAGCACTCATATCAGTAGTCTTAGCACTAAACAATGACTCAATCCCAACCTCTAGATTCAGCTCCAAAAAGCCTGCCTTCTTGACCTATGAAACTTTTGGCAGACAGATGTGCACAAACCATAGTAGTGATAGTATTATAATAATTTGTAAAATTGTACCATGTTAGAAGCAAGTTTTACCTCTAGTTATGTCACATAGTTACGTCTGTTTCTTCAAAATGACATCAGTAGTGTATTGATGAAACAGTGCCAGATCTACTGCAATAAAATTAACATCACTTTGAAAGAGACTTCAGGATGTTTTAGAGGCATCACCAAATATATCATGGATTCCTGGTTTATTAGAAAAGGAAAATAAATTAAAGCATTTTTTTTTTTTTTTTTTTAGGTGAAAAGCTTCAATTCAAAGGTAAGAAACTCAGGTTGGTAAGAGCTGAATGGGTTCATATCTGATGGAAAGGGTCAGACTCCCTGCACTACACACACACACACACACACACACACACACACACACACACACACACACGGCCAATTTTTAAGGACTGGCTGAAATGGAGAAAGATCTGGTTGATCCTTGTTTTGGTCCTGGTTTGACAGCTCAGGAGTCCTCAGACCTTGAGGGTTGGCTCCATTTCAATGAAATAATTGTCTCTGATTGTGGTGGCTTTATTTATGTGCGACTTTGCTTTTCCTGGAATCCAGTTGATTGCAGGGTTAGGGCAATGACTAGAGATTTCTGGGCATAGCTGACTGGCCATGTAAATATCTTATCCTGGTGCCCTCAGCTTTTGGAAATGAAATGAGGTAGGCAGACTTAGGGCTAATAGTCACTCCCTAAAAGCCTAACATATCTGCATGCAGAACTGAAAGGCTTGGACCTAGAGCTTCACAAAATGAAGGTCAGGCTTTGCTTTACTTTGAAGTATCAGTTGGGCCTTCGTGGGTCCAAGTGAAGTCATACTTTTACAGAAACAAACAAATAAAACACTTGTAAGCCTTTTATGCATTAAGAAAAAACTCAAGTCAAGCTTTTGATGAGTGGAAGACTATGGACCCAGAATTCTGCCCCTATTCTGTCCCTGTGGTGATCCTTGACTGTGCCATGACTACTGGCTTAAATCTTGAAAAAATATTTTTACTTATTTATTTATTTATTTATTTATTTATTTATTTATTGGGTACAGGGTCTCACTACACAGCTTAGACTCATAGTGATCCTCTTGTTGCAGCCTCTTCAGGGTTGGGATTACAGACCTGCACCACCACACTGCAGCATGCAATACCAAAGATCAAACCTAGGTACTTTTGTCTTCCAGGCAGGCATTTAGACCCCGACCTATCTCCCTAGTCCCCATTTGTCATAAACAATGTATTTTTTTTCAGTTGATTCATTGCCTAATCTTCCAGAAGGAAGATTTCCTGAAGTAAAGAATGCAATTATCGGGCCAGCCTGATAACTCAGGAGACTAAAGATCCTGCTTAGGTAGAATGCAACTGCTGAGATTTGATCTCTGCCATCCCTGCTCTTGGGGCATGCTGAGATGGTGATTAAGACTGGGTGTGGTGGTGCATGCTTGCAATCCCAGAGCTTGGGGGGCTGAAAACAGGAGAATTACTATGAGTCTAATCTATACAGTGAGATCATAGAAATTCTGTACTAAATACAAAAAAAAAAAAAAAAAAAAAAAAAAAAAAAAAAAAAAAAAAAAAAAAAAAAAAAAAAAAAAAAAAAAAAAAAAAAAAAAGAAAAAGAAAGAAAAGAAAAAATTCATTGTCAGAATTTTTTAACACAGGATAGAAAAGTATTTTGATTTTAGAGCTCACTAGCTATGCAACTCTTGACAAATATTTTTCGCCCCTATACTTTCTTTAAGAAGAAGCTATTAGAATTAATGAAGCTAAAAGAATTAATGAAGCTAGCAGAAGACTTAATGAGATCTTAGGGTTTGCAGTCAGCCCATAGAAAGTATTGAGTTGTAAGACTATAGAGCAATCCACATCAGGCATCCACAACCTATTGACTTCTGCATCATGACTCTAATGATGATGTTTAGAATCTTGGTCTTACTAGTTTTACCTCTTCCATCAGTCCAGTGGCTGTGGGCAGGTGGAACTCAGTATCTTTATTGGTGAAATAAAGACATTTGCTTTCTTCATTTCACAAAGGATTTCCTTTAGGTCTCTGAATAAATTTGCCCTGGGGCAGCTTGTCCTGTAACCTTTTGTGTCTGAGCTCACTGTGCCTGTATTCATTTCTTCTGGGATATACAGGGTTTAATTCACTTTTTCGAAGCATTTGTGCTCTTCAGCAGCCTTAGGCCATTTTTGTACTGCTAAAGGGAATGAGAATGTTGAGCTATTAAGCTGTTCATGAGGGACATTCTGCACCATGCAGCTTCTAGACCCAACCTGACCCAGTGGAATGGGTTGTTTTAAAGGAAGATAGAAATTGTAGTGGAGTTCATTCAGACATGGCGGGAGTCATCAGCAAATAGTAGGTGGTAGTAAAATGAAGAGCAAAGAGCACAAATTTGGAATGAAAAGGATACCATTTTGATATCTTACATTTTGGAAGGTCATTTTGCCTCACTGAGGGTTGTTTTTACATCACAAAACTAGAGACAGCAAAAATGAGATTTTTATGTGCTCAAATCAGATAGTAAATGCTAATTGTCTTCATAAACAAGACATTTTGGCAGAGATGCTACTCTTAATATGCCACAAGTATTTACTGAGTGCTTACTACCTGTTATGACCTGGAATATGGGAATATAGTAATATTAATAAGCCAACAAAGTTCTCCATTACCAGTGAGTCTATACACTTCTATAGAAGGAACTCTTTTTAGAAAATATCAAACACCTTATCCATGAGACTTTATTTTGAAAAATTGAATGCAGAATAAGAACAGATACTTACTGAGCACCTACATACTGTGTGCTACACCCTAGATGTTTCCTCATGTAGAAGTTGGGACACTTTGTAGAAGGAGTTCTCGTTCTGCATTCCTAAATTCACAAGTTAGGAATTTGAGATATAGAAAAATAAAGTCAGTGTAGGGTAAACATTTCTAATACAAAAAAGGGAAATCCAAAATGTTGCAGAATCTGAAGATTTTTAGTACTGAGACTTGAAAAATCTATGTAATATGTTGAAATCTGGAAAAAATCATAACCATGTTGCACGTTGAGCTCCAAGCATTTTGAATGAGAAATGCTTAATTTATACTAGAGATTGAATTTTAGGTTTGTTTAATAACAAAGAGTTGAGTAGATACTCATTGTCATATACTCTCCAGTCTTGGAATCCATATGTTAGATAATATTTGCTATCAAAATAAGAAGTTATTTTTCAGATATTACAAGTGAGCTGCTAAAACTTTTCCTTCTTCATTTTTCATTTCTTCCATCTCTGCCACATCTTATTTGTAGAGACTTTACATTGCTCTCAAATTTCTATTATATGTCTTTAAACTAAACAATAAGGTGTATATAAATATTGGAAGAAATAAATTTCCTTCAGTTTATTATGTTTATATTAATAGTTCAAGGAACGTTACTTCTGTTATTGATTAATCTATTTTTATGTATTCTGAGTTAAGTATTTACCAGGTTGTCATGGAGAAGATACTGAAAGCAGCCAGATAGGCTGTGGGTGCTAACTTTGAGAAATAATATGGTTTTTAATATATCTTTTGGGAATTTGCCAGAGCCCAGAAAAAAGAATTTGGGTCCTGAGAATTCAGAAAGCTGAGTTTTGAAGACAACTCCCCACTTTCAAATAAAGGGCATTCCTAGGATGAATATCAGAGCCTCTGTGGGATTCCTATTCATGAAAGGTTATGTGATCACCATATATATGGACTATATAATAGTTTTACTTATGAAGTAAGCAAATTACTATTTTATATCTGAGAAAACAGAGGAAAGACTTTTATTTCTTCTGTATTTCATTGGGAATGGCAATGAACTGACAGATTGCCTAAGCATGGGCTGAATTATTTCTGATCATTAATGATTAACCAAGGGAGCAGGAATTCTCTACGTTGCTATCCTAAATGCAAGAAGGAGGAATGTCATCTGAGCTTGCTGAAGAAAAATCCTTCTACGAACAATGAAAACATGTTTTATATGTAAAATGAAACAAAGTTTTAGGTAAGAATGGATTTATGTTCTATTTTATGCAACATAAGTAATATGTTCATAAAAGGCTCAAGACTGAACAAATGTGTCACAACAACAAAACCTTAAAAAAAGGAAAAACAGAAAACAAGTGAAAAATAATCCTTGCCATATATCTGCGCTCATGTGAGTATACGAGTGCATTTAAATAAAAGTGGATCAAAATAAATGACATTGAAGGCATAATATAAATACTAAACACAGGGTTTCAAAATTGGAATTGCTAACCTAAATAAACTTCAAATAAAAGGACTACACTCCAGATAATCATGGTAATGTGGCTTTGGGGCTGATGTCATATAAAAATACTTCTGTGGAAAAGAGAAATGTGCTTGATACTTCTTTTTCTATATTGTCTTTAAGCTTCTTTCTGTAACTTAATAGATCTTTGTAAGAGGAGAAAATCAAACACAGAGTTGGGTGGAGAAATATGATGTCCAAAAGTCTAAGAAAAATTTTGAACAGATTATTTCGGATTATTTATTTAAAACTCTACTTTGATAAGTTTTCAGTATTAGGCATGGGTATGAATATATGAATTTTTAAACCTCTCTGGTGGAAATTGAGCTTTTAGATACTGTTAGTGGGAATGCCAAAATTCTATGCCTTTTTGGAAAACACTTCACAAAGATTAGCATAGTTACCCTGTACCGCTGGCCTTCAACTCCTGGTTAATGATCCAATAGAAGTGAATAAAAATATCCATAAATGCACTTACACACATATTGTTAGTCACATTATCTACAATAGTCCAAAATTAAAAACTCAGGTATCTACCATCCAATCTATAGACAAATAAAATGTGGTTCATTTACATACCTGGGATATTGTTTGGCAACACTAGGGAATGAAATGTTGTACTTTCTCAAATAGGCAAAGGTCCTCTCCATATTATGCTAAAAGGAGCCAGGCAGAAAGGACAACATAGTGTATAATTTTATTTGTATGAAATTGAAGAACAGGTAAATTAATAGAGTATGAACAGGGTTAAAGGTTAAGAGAGGGAAAGGGATCTAGGCTTGCTTTTGAGGTTGATGAAAATGTTTTGAGATCGGCTGTGTGTGATGGCAGTTTCATACCATGAATATGCAAAAATAATTGATTTCTTTTCACTTTAGATGGATAAACTAGGGCCAGGGCCATAATCCAATTATGGGTCACTTTCCTAGCATGCTTAAAACTCTGAGTTCAATTGCCAGCACCACAAATAACTAAATAAACAAGTAAATAAAGAAATAGAGATGAATTACATTGTATATGGAGTATGTTAATAAAGCTTTTTTTTGTTTTACTTTATTCGTTTTTTCAGTTTTTAATTTTTATTTTTTAAAATAATTTTATCAGCACTCTTGACACACATAGTGATCACACATGTGCCACAGAGAATGTGTAACTGCAGTTTGTCCTGATTGCTCCCCAGTTCCTCTCCCTTTCTCATGAACCCCTCTCCTCCCCATTTACAAATGTTTTGTTTCCATTTTGCCTTCTTTTCTTTTCTCCCCTTTTCTCTCCTTCCCTTCCCTCCCCCCTATTCCACTTCCAATTCAAGCATTTTCTTTCTACTTTCCAATATCTGTCATTCATTTTGGCCTTCATTTGCTCATATGGTTTATTGCACAAGAGAAATAATAAATACACACCAATGTATTTAATAAATATGTTTATAGCATGTGTGCTCTGTTTCACTGAAAAGCACATTCCTGATGTGCATTTATTTACTGAAGAGCGTCACAAATTTCTCCTTCTTTATAGTATAATAATACTCCATTATATTTAGAAACTACATTTTCTTAATCCATTCATCTGTTGATGGGCATCTGTGTTGTTTCCAAGATTTATCTATCAGAATTCTACTGCTATAGGGCTGGGGAGATAGCTCAGTGCAAGGTGCTGTGTTCAATCCCTGGTACTGCAAAATAAATAAATAAATAAATAAACAAACAAAGAAACAAACAAACAGACTGTGCTGCTATAAATGTGGATGAGTATATATTACTGCGCTATGATGATTTTAACTCTTCCAAAAGAGATCTATGAGGGGACCAGCTGGGTTAAATGGAACCACTAGTTTCAGTTGTTTGAGGAATGTCTACACTGATTTCCAACCTAGCTGTACTAATCTAGACTCTCAACAACAGTGCAGTAGGATTTCTTCTTAGCTATAGACTCTCCAGAATTTATTAGTGGTTCATTTCTTGGTGTTAGCCATTCTTCCTGGGGTGAGATGGATTCTGAGCAGTTTTAAATTTGCATTTCTTGAATGTCCTGTGATATAGATCATTTTTCATATATTTATTTGTTGTTTGTACTTCATCTTAGAAGTGTTTATTTCAAATGTTCAGTTTTGGATCTGTTCTTTAAACTTGGAGCTCTTAAATTTTGAGTTCTTTATGTATTATACATATTAGTCCTTTTCATGAGAAATAGCTGGTAGAATTTTTTTTCTATTCCATGTGTTATCTCTTAACATCATTGCTGGCTTTATTTGCTGTGTTAAAACTTCTCATACTATGTGACACATGTGGGTGATTCTTTGTAATATTCCTCATGCAACTGGGGTTTAGTTCAGTACTAAAAGCCCTGCTAAGGGTACTTATCTAAAAGTTTACAATTAATGACACACCACTGAGGGTATCAATCTACCCCACCCAGCAATATGGCACACAGACATGGAAGAAATCTGCAATTGACAAGCTCTGGGAAGACCTGTTCTCTGTGGAACAAAAGGCCTCATCTCCAAAAGCTCATGGCTTTTATTGCTATCACTCAGTGGGGTAGATGTGGTCATGGGAGAGTGTACTGGGAAAAGAAACTTTGTAGCTGTGTCAGGTACAGTGCCTTGCAGTTATCAATGAACAGGTAATATGCAAGACTGGCACCTTTACTGCCAGGAAGGTGCAATTGTTTCTGATTCCTAAGGCCACAGCTGTGATGTTATTTCATGTTTTATTCCTTGACTCTCACAAGCTTCTGCTCAAGCCACTACCCCAAAGGCTATTCTTGCCTGGATGATGCCACTTCGCTATTAATGAAAGGACGGGTGCCTCACTCAGGCTGAATATCATTCTTTTAGTCAATTAAGGAACATTTGTTTTAACATAGCCAGCTTTGCACACCTTAGTAAATAGGATTGAGGGAGAGGTCAGGAACAGGTTATGGTAAGGGTTTTGTTGCTTTGGAGAGAGTCCTGTGGTGGTCTCCCAGACTGTTCACACAGTCTTTGTCTACACCTAGGGTTTTAAGATTAAGTGTTTCTGTTTCAATATTTGGATCTCTGAACCATTTTGATTGTAGTTTAGTGCAAAGTGAGCCATGAGTCTAGGTTTAGTTTTTGCCTTATGGAAAGTCAGTTTTTTCTTTCCTCCAGTCACAGAAAATATCAAGAAAGAGCATTTAGGCCTTATTTATTGCCTTCGGGGAGATTCCAGTCAAGATCCTCAGGAAAAGGAGTATGCTGCTGTCCCTTTCATATGAGCAGCAAAGGCAGCGACTCACCGCACATGAGGCGCTGTACCCACTAGTTCAGTCTCATCACTGAGAAAAATGTCCCATTTAAAATAAGGAAAGTGAACCTTGGTAACTTCTACTTTAAATTCTTACATAGAGTCTGGACAATGGAGGACAGAAAGTCAAAACATTTTCTATGGCCTTCAAGGTTCCTTGTGAATCATGTGAGTCTATTTTTACTTTCCATGTGAATATTCATAGAGTTTTGCTGAATTTTCACATTTATATTAAGCTATCTCTAAGTGACTTCATTAACAGTGTGGTAGCTGAAAGGATGCCAAAGGGTTCCTCAGGTTTAATATGTAGTTGAATTTCGATAAAGGTGAGATTGTCATTGGAGCTGCGCTCAATGAGAATTTCATCTTTTACTTATGAAACTATAGGTGATACAGAAACCTTCATGCACTTATAGATCATGCTGTGGCTGGGCTACAAGGTCAGCTGATAAAACTGGGTTCTTAAGACCAAGCTGCAAGATTATTGAGGGGAGAAGCTTGACGATTTCTTCTCCTTTGTCTGCCCTTGGTGTTTCTTATCAACAAACAGCCCTCTTATTAAATTGTGTAAATGTGTGTATGTATGTGTGTGTATGCGTGTGTGTGTGTGTGTGTGAGAGAGAGAGAGAGAGAAAGAGAGAGAGAGAGAGAGAGAGAGAGAGAGAGAGAGAGAGAGAGAGAAAGAGAAGAGCATAACAGAGAAAGAGACAGAGACAGAGATTTGTTCCTGTTGTTCCAGTCATGTCACTTGATAGTCTATATTTTAAAGAAACTCTTGTAGTGAAAAGGTCTTAATTTATATTGGATGACACACTTTGATGGCCTTGATCTTTGCCATCTATAACCGTTCTTACATGTGAGTGATACAAATTACTGTTTCAGGTCATTTGTTGCATACAGCTGTGTTTTGGTGGCTACCTTCATATTCTAAAGAAGTACCTTTTATTAATATTTATGAGCTTTGGTACAAGGTTAGTTCTTTTTCACTATTTAAAGTCTTTATATGGATCTTGTAAACCATTTATTTAAACAGATAAACATTTAATATGGACACATGCTGGGTGCCCCAGGGATACTCTCTGAGGAGAATGCTTCTTCTTTTGAGAAATATTTTCCAAACAAGACTATTGTGAATCTGTCAAGGATAAAAGCAGGTATTTATTTTGGGGAAAATTAGAGCACTCAGCTTGTACCTTGGAAAATCCCTATGGTCACCAAGTGAATAGTGGTTGGTACTGATAACACTGAACCACAAATCTTGACTAAATTATATAATTTCTTAGGGAATTCAATTCTCAGCTGTCATTAAAAGGCTCTCTTTTTTTCTTTGTAATTGATATTCTTTATTTTCTGTCCCTCTGTGAAGTCAGCAATCTCAGGTAATTTTTGTTCTAAATTTTTATTATACACCTGCCTATTTATCCATGGAGTAAGAGAAGGAAACGCATTCCTGGAGCAGAATCCAATTGGCTTTTGTTCACTGAGGTCAATGGGCTTCTTGTTATGTAACCTTAGAGCTATGCATGCAGGCCTCACTAACCTTACTGACTGCTCTCTGTTTTGTCATGTCTTAGCATTTTGATACAACCTTAGTTTGAAGCACATTATAAACAGTTTTATTTTCCATTTCATGCTTTTATTTACCTGAGAAGTTTGACAAAATCTTAACATTAAATGACTTTTAATTGTATTAAATGAATTGACTCTAGAACAAAAAGATTATATCACATTGGATCCAACCAGAGAAAGCAGAATAAATAATTTCTTAAGGGAATTAAAATCCTCTGGAAATTGAATGTGCTGAAAAGCTGTATGATGTTTATTGTTAAAAGGCATATGGAAGTAATCTGGATACTGCTAAAGCAAGTCTCAGAAGTCTTCATTGATGTAACCTTAACCTTTACAAATTTCAGTATCTTATGCGTGGAAAACACAATTCTCTAGTGACATATCTATTACATATTAATTTTTACTTTACCTACATACTTGATCTCTCAGGTTCTCATAGCCTATGTTTAGAAACATAGCCAAATATTTACACATAATTAAAAAGATAATAAGCATCAATTAATCATTGTGTTTTACAGTCCCCTAACCTTGCAGTATACACTAATATGTGCTTGAGGATTTAAAAGATATATATTTTTGGCCATTGGTACCTGTATTTACAGGTACCACTTCACTTAATTAGTCTAGTACTTTGGAAGTAAGCAGATCATTTATTTAAATTTAAATTCTTATAAATTTCACTGAAGATTGATGTTTGTTCTCCTTTATCTCTTATGTCTGGTGCCTAGCTGATACTGGTTGGGGAAGCCGTAGCTGGAAGCATGTGGGGAGGTATGGATAATGACTTTCAGCCTCTACGTAGGCATGTATTGTCTGAGCATTCTAGATGACATGTCTCCATGCAGGTTAATGAATGTTTTTGGCAAGCAACTTCCCATATAGGTATCAATTTTTTGGGGGGCTGTATTTCTTAAGGTTTTCTATAAGAAAATCAATCAGTCTATCTATCTATCTATCTATCTATCTATCTATCTATCTATCTATCTATCTATCTACCTATCTATGCATCTAACATCTATCAGCAGCAGCTATGATTTCTTAGGCAAACTTTCAGGGTAAGATGTGAAAGAGCCCACAGTGTTCATCTGTATGCTAGAGAGGCATGGGATCCATAGCTTCCCAGTCTAAGAACCTGGAGGCTGCAGAAGACAAGTAGCTAAAGACACAGGACCAGTCTATGACTGAAGGTACAGAGGTTTCCTAGAAGGCTGAAGGTATGATTCTTTACTAAGAAACTTAACTGGAGACTGATGTCCCCAGTCAATATAGCAAATAGCATTTGCAGTCAAGTGAGACAAAGTTCTTCAAATTCATACTAACATTCTTCTTTCTCTCCTATTTATTTAATGTTTTCGGCATTACCGGCTTTTTTTTAAAAATAAATTTATTGGTGCAGTTTACACATACATAACAATCAATTTCTTCATATAGAACTTGTACCCGTACATAATATTTGCTACTCTTCTATCTCATTTTTCTCCTCTTCTTTCAACCTTTCTTCTCTTCGTTATTTTGAAAGTTTTATTTCAATTTTATTGTTTTTTCACAGTTTTAAAAATTTTCTCTTCCTTTACCTCAGTTTCACTTTTCTTTTAAACAAATTTTACATTATCTGTTATGCATTTTTTTTTTTCTTATTTACACTTTCAGTTTCTCACACCGGAGACAATGAGACATTTATACATGTGTGCCTCATTTATTTCACTTAGGAGCATAATCTTAAGGTCCATCCAGTTAGCTATAAATGACTTCAGTTTATCCCTACTTAAAGCTGAGTAATACTCCTCTGTATCAAAAAAAGGACACATCCTTTTGTCCATTCATCAATATTGAGCATTTTTGTTGTTTCCAAGTCTAGCTATTATAAACTGCGATGCTATAAACATGAGTTTACTCATATCACTGATACTTAGAATCATTTAGGGAAGTTATCAGTTGGAGAGCAGCTGGATCAGTTGGGACATCTAGTTCTAGGTTTTTGAGTTGCTTTTACTTCTACAATGGTTACATCATTCTACACTCCTACCAGCAATGTACAAGCCTAGTAGATGGTGCCACTCACAACTGGGTTGGGTCTTTTCCCTCAGTTTTCTGGCCTACATGCCAATCATCTCTAGAAACACCTTAAAGACACACTCAGAACTGTGCTTTACTAACCTGCTAGGTATCCTTTAATCGAATCAAGTTGATGTGTCACAATCGACATTCATATTGGAGCTATTCTTCTGTTGCAGTCTTGTCAAAGTTAATTCTCAATGAAATTAGTTACGAAAATCTACTTCAACCATGGTTCATTACTTTTAATATTTTTTGTATACCTTAATATTTTGTTTCATACTCAGAGCCTAAAATAGCTCTTTACATACATGCAGGTAAAGGCATAATAAAATTCAATTCATTTTAGTGTAGTTACTGAACAAGAGGAAGCCAGTGTTCATACATAAGCACTAATTAGCTAATGAACAAATCCAGTTTCTGAATAGATGAAAAAGTTCTGGAAAAAGTGGTACCATAAGAGTTGGAGTCAAAAGTGCCTGGATTCAAAGTTATATCTGCTCTGCATTCAGTTACCACATTTGTAAAACAGGCATAAGAGTGAGAAGTAATCCATATAGTGCATGGCAATGCACAGTGCCTGACACATAGGAGTGGGTCTCTTAAGTGATTGCTGTTCCTGCCATTATTGCTATCACTGCTGGTATATATTCACCGAACATTTTGCTAGTCCCTTTTGAAGTCTAAACTTGCAAAACCTTCCTCCATGGACTTAGGACCAGAAGAGACTGATCAACATATGAACTATGATTTGCGCAGGTAGAGGGGGCAGAACTTTTGTTTGTCAGTACCTGAATTTACCTCCTTCCATATTCACAGAATAGTTGATATGAATTGTTTTCCTTTTCTCTCTGGACATTGGGGTGACAATTGAATGGGTAGAAAGACTATTTCCATAAGGTCTTAACTTTGGTGAAATAGAAAATTTAAAAGGACCTGTTTCTCAGGGCTTTCAAAAGTAAGAACACTTCATGAAGGTCTCATTATTGGCTGACAGAATTTAATGCTTTCAATAACTCTTACAATCTGGTCTGGGGTAAATCTCAGAGTCACCTTTCAGGATTTAACATTTAAAAAATTATTTGCAGCCTAATGGGCAAGCATAGTGATCCATTCCTATGATCCTAGCTTACTTCAGATGCTGAGGTTGGACAATCACAAGTTCAAGCTCAACCTGGACAATGTAGCCTGAATCCTTTCTCATAATAAAACTTTAATCAATATCTGACAATGTAGTTTATTTAGCATTAGAGTGTTTAGCTAGCTAGCAAGCAAAAGGCTCTGGGTTCAGCCACCAGGTAAACCAGCAAATCAATCAATGAAGTTGCTGAAACAAAGAAAATGCAAAGGAACATTTTTCTTTTAGAGAACCATGGGAAGATCTAAAATACATTTATTGTATAACTTAGTGTATTTATTTTTAAACAAGCATAAAAATATTTGTCTACTTACATAATTCATATTTATGTTTCCATTATGACTTTATACTATGTACCAAGTAGTGGACAAAATTCAAGTGATGGATCTCATGAGAGTTCTATCTTGGGAGCAGAAAAATAAGATCATATATCAATGGTTAAACAGTAGCTTATGTATATATGTGCAACGATTGGGGAAGAAAAGCATATTATGTAGGTACTTCAGAGCATCTAATCTTTTTAGTGCTTGGCCTAAAAGTTCTTGTGGTAGAAGAGCAAGGGAACCCTTTTGGCTTGGGTAGAAGAATTAAGGAACAGAGCTGTAGCTTATTTCATGATGATGCATGTGGGGTCTTAGGAGCTATTCTATTAATAGCTTGACTTGGAAGAAATGAAGATATTGTATGGTTCTGAGTAAAATAATGCAGTATCACTTATAACTATTTTTAGGACATGTTATCAGTGGTGTTAAATATCCTGTTATTATTTAAGAAGAAACGAAGTTAAAAGAAAGAAAAACCCAATGCTGAATTATTTGTCATTAGACAACCTGAAACACCAATCTTCCAGCCCTCAAACATTGGTAAATAAAAATTAGCGACACTAAGGACAAGATGAGCCAAAGATTGGAAACATGGTACGTATCATGTCACTTTCATGTCGGGTGAGTTACTGAACGCTGTGTTCCTTATCAAGGAAATGAACACATAATTGTATCAGTAGCCTAGACAGTCTTGAATATTTTCATGTTGTTTATTTGTTCAATTTATTGTCATGTAGCATGCCTATGCATATTTTCAAGTGACAACTGTGAAAAATAGGATGATACTTTACTAATCAAAAAGGCCTATATGTCATCTTCATCCTTCGAATAGTTACAGTGGATGGCTATCATTGTTGAGGAAGTGCATTTGTATCTGCAACTGTATCTCAGTTTCTTTAGTATGTGAACTGATTGATTCTGTTGATGTAACCTTCGTTCAGAGAGCCCTTGGGAAAGATGATAAGTGCTAGACAGTTGGATATATGCTGGTAACATGTCCTCTTGAACCAGCAGTATAAGTCTCACTTGGAACTTGTTACAGATGGGTTGCTGAAGCTTTGCCAGTTAGGTCTTCTTGACGTAGATCATGTCAGAATTTTAAATCTGAGAATAGGAGCTGGCCAGATAACTCAGTAGACCAAAGCACCTGCTTAGGCCTGTGCAAAGACAGGGTTCCATCCCTGGCGTGCTGTAAAGGGTCCGCCCCCGGGATACCCTGAAGTGACTGAGACAGCACCTGTAATCCTAGAAATTTAGAGGCTAAAAACAGAAGAGTCAGTAGGAATCCCATCTGTGTAGTGAGAACCTATACACTCTGCACTAAATAAATAAAAAATAAAAATAAATAAAATTTGAGAATAGTGAACTAGAAAAGAGGAAGGTAAGCAATTTACAGAAAGAGGCACCTAGGTGCTGTTTAAGCCTGAAGCAGGTTTCTAACTTAATATAAACATGAATCATCTCTGAAAGCATAAGATCCCTAAGGCGAGCTTTGAAAATGGGAGTGATTCAATTGGTAGACAAAGAGAATAAAGTTCCTCCATGCACGGGAGCTAACCCAGATCTGGAGACCAAAATCTTACTGGGTTTCACCCAGTGACTTGCAGAGTTGGTGTCTGTCTGTTGGCTAATCAGGGTGGAAATGGAGAGAAGGCAGATTTTAAAAATTCCCCTCTAGACAACTCTGTGGGCTTTTTCGCCTCAGTCTATGGTTGGCTAGATATCTTGGTACATACCAGCAATCCAAGCACTTGGGAGGCTGAGACAGGAGGATTGCTTGCTTGAAGCTAGCCTGGACTACACATCAGGATCTAATATAAACAAAGAAGACCATGGCTGCATTTTTGATTATCACATGTAGAGAGAACTCAGAAAGAGGGGACCAGAAATAACAAAGAAAGTGCTGATCTCAGATCCTACACTTCTGCCATCATAATGAATTTAAATCCCGTAAACTAGAGGGACTTTAGTTTCCAGATATTTTGTACTTTGTGAAGGGCTCTTCTTGTGATAGCAACAAGGAGTAGATCTTATCCGTGTGTGTGTGTGTGTGTGTGTGTGTGTTCTGCTGGGGAATGAACTTGGAAGTGCCAATGTACATCAGAGATACTTTTAATTTTTTAACGTTTAAATTTTTGAAACAGGGTTAAGAATCCCATTTTGGTCTTGGACTTGAGATTGTCTTCCCCCAGCCTCCCTAGATTCTAGATGCTAAGATCACAGATGTGCACCTCCATGCATAGCACGTTATGATTTCTTGCCCAAATGGTGACGTTTTATGTCTTCATAGCTAACTCCAGTGCAATAGTGGTGTTTCTAGACCTCCTGCGTGTGTGCTTCCCAACCAAACACGGATGCCAATTCTTTTCAGCCCCTGTGTGTCTGAAGGCTGCTTTCCCAGCAGTGGCTCCTGAAGCATTTTCCTGCCAGACCTTTATTACTCTAATTCTTTGAACTATTACTAGCTGTTAGCCAGCCATTAGTTAAGTATTCTGTGAGCTAAATTACAGTACTTGGGGAGTGAAGCTTTTCCAATATTTCCTCCTATGCTGTGATAAGTTCTCTAACTTGAAGTAAAGTATACAATTGATTTCAAGATTTGATGTTAAATAAATTACAAGGTTGGAATTGGCACAAACTTACATTTTCTCCTTGACATTTAAGTTTCTTGCTTACTTTTCTTCTCTAGAAGATTTTTATGTTTTTCTTGATAGGCCTTTTATTGTTGCCTGCAAGGGATTCCATAAAAGGTATGTTTTTTTTTAACATGGATTTTTCAATTGTGAAATTTCAAAGTAGATTTGTTGAGCTTTTCGGAATTATGGTACTCAGATTCTGTGATGTTTAAGTGGAATTGCTTGTTTACTTTATCCTCTGCAACCTCTAATATGTGCTTTTAGTCAGAGTGGCTCAATCATATTAAGTATTCAGGGTTTAATTTCTAATCTGATAGTGCTCTCTAGACTGATTCTTAACATTTCAGAGACATCCTTTCTTTTTGCTGGTGCACTGAGTTTAGGAGTGACAGCATATGTCAGCAATATGAAATTTGTCAAAAATGTGACTTTCTTAATAAGCATATTCATGATCCATCCAGACAGTCTGAAGTCATGCACTGTGGTTCTTTCAGGGTGCTCTGGACTTGAAGGAACCAAAGACGTTTTTCTCTTATAGAATTTAGTGAGATTGATTTGTAGCATTGTCCTGTGAGCAGCACAGAGAAACCTTTTCAATACTGAAACTGGGATGTTTTAGAATAAGGTAATGATAAGCCGGGTGTGGTGGCGCACGCCTGTAATCCCAGCACTTGGGAGGCTGAGGCAGGAGGATCAGTGCGAGTTCG
>PVJA010016442.1:32125-43531 GCA_004027025.1 Myocastor coypus
AAAAAAAAAAAAAAAAAAAAAAAAAAAAAAAAAAAAAAAAAAAAAAAAAAAAAAAAAAAAAAAAAAAAAAAAAAGAATAAGGTAATGATATTAGATGGTCATTAAATACACAAGAAGAAGCAAAGAGAATAAAAAATATCAAATGATAATATTAGCTTAAATGTTAATATTACAGTCATTAAAATAAAATTACACCAAGTAATTAAGCCAATAGATTATTGCATTTGACATATCTCCATGTGTTACACATAATAGTACAAATAGGAGAGGAGGGATAAAGCTACATACGATTAATGCTTTTATATTTCCATTAAATTAAGTTAGTATACAATTTAAGAAGAATTTTACAAACCTTAACCACTGAGTTAATAATTGTAAAATATATCTTTAAACTATCCCATATCTCTATATATTGATTTACTGTTGAACGCTAAATTGATTCTACATCTTGGCTATTGTCTATGGTGCTATAGGAGACATGAGAGCGTAGATATCACTTTGACATATTGATTGAGTACCTCTGAGTATATACCTAGTAGTGACATTGTTAGATACTTTTTTCCCCACAATGATTTTATTAGTTTACACATGTTAGCCAACAGTACATAGGAGTTCCTTTATCTCTATATATTTGTTGAAAGTTATTGCCTTTTATCTTTTTGATAATGCATGATTGAATTGAGATATCTCATGGTACTTTCATTTGTATTTTCCTGATGTGTTAGTGATGATAATATTTTAACATATCTGTTGGTCAATTGTTCTGCTTTCATGTGACATATAGTTTTGCATATCATATCATTGCCCATTTTGTCAGATTATTCACAAGTGGATAAATATGTAAAGAAAATAAGGTATAAATACAACAGGATAGCGTTTTGCTATAGAAAAAATTGAAATTGTACCTTTTACAACAATATGGCTGAACCTAGGGGACATGATATTAAGTAAAGAAGCCAACCACAGCAAGACCATTATGTGGAATTTGAAAATATTTATCTGACTAAAGTCTAGAGTACAACGATTGTGCTGGATTAACTAATACTCAACTTGTTAGACCTGGTTCAACCGAATCAGTAGTGTTCTAGGTGTGGAAATTCAACCTAAGGATTTTTACTTAAATCATAAAAAGAGCTATTGTGGAAGATGTGGTGCTGCAGATATTACTGGAGAAGCTTGTCATGCTGGTTTTTCTGATCAGAACATAGCTCTTCTCATTGTCAGAGAAGCCTGAGTCCTTTACATACTAAGGATGGCTGTGGTCCTCTTCAGGGGGCTCTAGGCTTTACCTTAAATTTTGCTTCCTGGGTCTATTGCGGATCCCTCAGCCTGTGGGCACAGACACATCATTCTCCTTGTGTGGACTTTCTAGCTTCCACCTCTGAACTTTGAGGCTTCGTAGTGTAGAACCTTGAAGGAGACTTTCGTGAGACATTGTTGTGGGCTCTAGACTGCCAGATGGACTCATGGAGTGCACTGTCATGGGCTTTATGTCTTTAGCTTGACTGGTCAAGGATAATGCTATGACCTCACCTAGACTGTTTAGGTCTCTAGTATGTTGATAGATCTTGTGGACTCTTCTGCATAAGGGTGAATGTTATAACATCTTATAAATTATGTATCTTGTGTTAAATCTTTTCCCTTGTAAATCCTGACTATAATAGTGGTGATTAATATAACAGAAAGTGCCCCCCTCCAGCCAGTAAACTTCTACTTAGTTACACAGGTAATAGCTCCTGTCTCAGTTCTAGTTGCTTCTGTCTCGGTGGCTGGTCACTGTGGTGCTCAGCTGATCACTATGATGCTCACTGTATAAATCAATCCCTGATTGACAAGCAATTATGCCTCTGTATTTCCTGCTTGTTTGTGTCCTAGACCACCAGAGCCTGATATTTAGGGAATGACCGCAATCCGTGCCCACTGGCATAGAAAACCTGCCTCCAAATCCTGTTTGCCATTGCATCTGGTGTGCAGGTCAGGAAGACTGACTGTGCTGAGCTCTTTGGTCGCCACTCATAGCCCTCACAGATGGAGCAAGGACCTGTCCAGGTCTCCAAAGGAAAGTATACGCTTGAGATTTCCTGGTACTCTCAGAGGTCTGGATGAGAATTCCTGGATTTCTGCTTGAGCAGCTCACATTGGACCCCAAATTAAGAAGGACACATTTTTTTATGCATGTCTGTCTATTTGCCTCCCTGCTTGAGTCCAGTACAACCTTTGGGGACACCCAAATTAGTCTGTTTGGCCTGCTCAGTTCAAGCAGAAGACCCTGATCAAGTCTTGTTAGTTAAGGCTGTCCTCGAGGGGTGGGGGTGTATGGCAATATTTAACCTTTGAGCATCTGTTGATTGATTGTGTGACTGAGTGTAATAGATTGCTTCATCTGTGTACCAAGACTGGGAAGCACTAGTCATAGCGGCTGACTGAGCTCTTCTTCTGAGTTTCAAATTTTGACTGAGGAAAAATTGGAGTATGAACTCTGACAAGTGAGTTGTATCTTATCTTGCCTGAGTAGATAGGACAGACTGAGCTCTCTCAAATTGGACCTCTGAGAGCCCATAGTAATTGTAAAAGTCGGGACACATCTTACACTTTCCTGGTAGACAATGAAACAGAACTCTCTGCCTTTAAAAGATTCCTCTGTCAAAGAGTTACCATCACTTGGGCAACTGGGACTCTTACTTCACCCTTCTGCCAGCACAAATATACACCCTGGGAGGACAGCTCTGCCAACACTCAAGCTACATGCTACGAAAGCACAAAAGGTCGACTACAATATGTGCCAGAAAATAGTTATAGGAAAGAAACTCCAAAAATGTCTTAGTGCTGCTAGCTTCAATAAAATTTCGATCCTTGGGTTTGCAAAAACAATGACACTTACTCAGACTGTCGGTCCCTGGAAGTGGCCAGTGGTTTGTCTACCTAAATAAATCCATATTTTACTGCTTCTTAGAATCCTACCACCAAATATGTCAAATTATCCAGTCCAGAGGCCTGTACCTTTTGGTCCATTAACAGAAAAATGTATATAAAAGTGTATTTATACACAGTGAAGTACTACTCTGCTTTAAAACTGATTAACCTGAGCCATTTTTAGGAAAATAGATGTACTTTGAGATCATAATGCTAAGTGAAGTAACACTGACACAGAAGCATGTGTATCATAAAGTTTCCTTTATATGAAAACTCTCACATGTGTCCAAATATTTGGTCAAACATTAATTTAGAGGTACACACAAAGTTTTTCTTTTTAAGAAATTAATATTGAGATCAATACTCTTAGAGTAAAGCCGATTATGCTCCTTAATGTGGGTCATGTGCATCAGCCAGTGGACAGAATTTTGTACCGGAGGAGTAGGGTCATTGCTAAGCATGTGCCTGACCATGTGGTTCAAGAGTCCATGGGAATGGCTTGTAATAAGGTTCCAAGATGTCATCTGAAGGAATAAAGTTGAAGAACCTTAAGCTGATCTGTATGTATGATTCTAGTCACACATACAGAGCTCAGAAGATCAGAAACCTGACAAAGACCCGGTTTGGAAGTAGCAAGTTTTCACACTTTTAAGCCCAAAATTTCAAAAGTGAAAGATTTTGCTTTGAGAAGAAAGCTGCAGAGCACTATGTTTCAGAATGGCAGTGGCTCCATCAGGTTCTAGAATGACAGCAGCAGCCACACTAAGTCCCAGAATTGTGGTGATTGCACCTTGTGTTAGAGTGGTGGTGGCATAGAGCACGTATGCCTCAGACTTGGAGTCAGGATGCTCAGCAATCAAGACAGTGAAACCCTACCTCCAAGAAAGAAGGAAGCCTGGATACTGCACTAGCTGGCAGCAAACCTTGGAATCATGCATGTGGTGCTTGCTTTAGGTGCATACAAATATAAGAGTTATGGGATTAAAAAGGCTTCCACCTAGGTTTCAAAAGGATTAGAAGGCCAAGTTTCCCTGAGAGGGCAGTGTGTGATTCTATGAGATGCCACAGGTGCAGTGGAGACCTCAGAGGTTTGGAAAAGGCAAACACAAGAATAATCTAAGAAAGGCTTTAAGTTATAGAGCAAAGCAGGCCTAAGAGAGAAATTTTGGTGGCTATAACTACCAGAAATGCAAAAATAAATAAATAAATAAATAAATAAATAAATAAATAAATATGATGGAGTCATAGAAGCCTTTGGGACTTAAAACTTGCCTCAGGTTATTTCAAATTCCGGGTTTAATGTTTTCCCTGCTGAAGTATGCATTGCTTGGCCCCAAACCTTTGAAGTCCCTTGTTTGCAATGTTTGGAATGAAAATATTTATTTTGTGCCTTTGAATACTGGAAGTGTTTGCTTTTCATTTTTATAGGGGCTTGAGGCTGAGTTGGTCTTATAGCTCAGAGAAAACTTCAGACTTGGACTTTTCAGCACTGTTGAAACTGTTAGGACTTTGGAAGCTGTTAGAGATGGACTCAATGCCTTTTGCATAAAGGGTTGTGTGTAAGTCTTTGGGGGACTAGGGACAAAATCTTATTGTTCTAATGTAATGTAATGTTGATAGACTTAATTCTTATTTTGGGGGATTGATAAATCTGTGTTAAATGTTCAAGTCATAGAATGATAAGTATAAGCCTGTCTTTGTAGCTAGAAACTGGTTGTCAAATTGGAAACGGGGTGGATTGTAATGGTTGACAAATTATGTCCACTTTAGAATTTTAAAAGTTTAACTCAGCCGGGATCCAGGGTCCTTACTTTGTAAACATTCTCATCCTGTGCAAGGGGATGGAGATGGAGAAGGTTTGGGTGCTACACTTCCCATAGAGGGAGGAAAAGCGGCTTGTTTTCTCCCCTTTTGCTTTTGCTGCTTCTGCTGTCCTCTGCCACCTTTGACTCTTGCTCCTCAGCATGCCAACCTGCCTTGCTATGAGTTGGCTGTAGACTGAAATCTCCACAACCTGTGAGCTAAATGAACCTTTCCTTCATCTGGTGTGCAATATTTTGTGTCAGCAAGAAGAAAAGAGTAACCAACTCAAGAAAGTTCTACTAGCTCTGCTATTGCATCATGCAGTTTATTGCAATCACATTGCTCCTATCCTTTTCCCCCTCTCCTTCTCACTTTCACAATTTATTTAGGCCCATGCATGAATAAACAAGATCCTCCATGTGTGTGCACAAGGGCGCACCTTTCATTATCCATTCTTTAGAAAATCCTGACTAATAAACTTAGCATGTGTTAGAGTCACTCTTTAAACTCTGATATTCTTAGTCTGTTATTTTAATATTAGTTTCTCTATAATTGTTTTGTTTGTATAAAATGTTCTGGAACCTTTCAGGATAACTATTTGAATACATACGTTTATAGCTCCTTTTTAATAGTCACCACTGAACACAGAAGTGCTCTGCCAACAAGATACATCGCCAACCCTTATAATTTTTAAATTTGGACACAAAACCTTGCTAAACTGTGCAGGCTAGTCTCAATCTTGTGATTCTACTGTCTCAGCTTCACAAGTAGATGGGATTACCACCATGCCTAGCCACATTAATTAGTTTTTAAAAGTTTATGAATTCTAGGAATTTATTCTAAGTAAATATGCAGATTTAAATGATGGTTTATATGTACAATATTTTTCACTTAGAGACTGTTGATGTACTTGCCTATCCAGGAGTGACACCATACAGTTAACCATCAGGAATTCATGGGAGTAAATTTAGGCAGTTTTTAAATTGTATTTGAGCATTGGACATAGGAATACACTGTGTTGTTTCTGCTGTGTGACACTGTGTTACAAAGACTGATAACAAACGAAGTGAAAAATTTACTGAGCTAAAATAGAAAACACTGGCTCCATCCCCAGGATGTGCTAACTAGGTGTGGTGGCACACACCTGTAGTCCTAGCGCTTGGGAGGCTGAAATCAGGAGGATCACTATAAACTTGATCTGTGCAGTGAGACCCTATAGACCCTGTACTAAATACATTGAACAGTGTGCTTTGCAGGCCTTGCCCGCGGGGCTCACTGAGACAGTGATTGAAACTGGTCCTGGTTGTGGTGACATGTGCCTGTATTCCCAACACTCGAGAAGCTGAAAATAGCAAAAGCACTATGAGCCACCCATATATTGACCTAAGCGAAGCGTACTGCTAGACTAAACACCTTCTTCCAGATGACACCCACTGACAATCAGTCACACCCTCCCAATCTGTCCTCCCACCGCAGAGTACAGACCACTTGGCCCTCCTGTTGTGATTAGGTGCCCCTCAGAGATCCCAGCTTAGGTTACCCTCTCCAAATTTATCTCTCCAAACTGTCCTCCACAGCTTTGTGTGAAACGCAACACTTTAGTCCTGAAATAAAACTCTCCTCTTGGTGTTGGTCTTTCTTTCTATGAGATGATTTTACTAGCTGTTGTCTCCGTTGCTCTGTGCTATCTATGAAGACACCAGGAGCAGGCAGTGTTGGCTGCCAGTAGGGAAAGTGGTCCTGGGCTCCTCCTTGATCAGTGCACAGGGCAGCTCAGTTGGGTGGCCTGTTGTGATGACAGTAGCTGGGGCCAGGGCGAGTAATCTTCTTATGCTGTTTTGATGTAAGTTTCTGAAACAGCTCATTTTGGAATGGACTTTGCTATCACGCTGAGTGGAAGCCAGGGTCACTTTTTCATTGTTACTTAGCACTGCACATTTCCTTCCAACAGATCAACAAAGTCAAGTATCAGACACTTTGACAATAGTCTTGTTTTCTATAGCTGCTATCTTAGTTACTTTTCTCATTGCTGAGATAAAAATACCTGCCAGGAACAGTTAAAGGGGAAAGGGTTTATTTAGCTCAACATTTATAAAGGTTTCATTTCATAATTGACTCGATCCAAAACAAGGTGGTGTGGCAGAGGGACAATCATTCCTGGAGGTAGAAGAGAACAAAAGCGCAACGAGAGAGGATGAGACAAATCTCTCTCTGTCCCTTATATTGTATCCATTCTACTGGGATTAGCTCAGTGCCAATCCAGTCAGTTTGCTGATCCAGCAATCATCCACCCTTAAAACCAGCACCCTTAATCCCAGCATTGTACTACAAATCAATCACACACTCTAGATTGAGCCATCTCTAAAGAAAAACAAAACACTAGGGAGAATGGATTAGATAATGCATTTGTTTCTATTTCCAAACCCAAGAAAAAGAAATCTTTTTCCAAGGAAGAGTTGATTAGTAGTGATCTGCAAGAGACAGCTGGTGGCAGCCCAAGTCCACATAAAAGGAAGACGTCTTCACCCAAGGAGGAAATAGCTAGTGAACCAAAAGAGGCAGTCAAAAGCATCCTCAAGAAAAAGAGAAAACTTTCCTCCCAGAAAGAGCCAGTCAGCAGTGGGCCTGAACAGGCTGCTGACAGCAAGGTCAGCACCAAGAAAAAATTAAAAAAAAAAGATCTTCTACAAACATTACCAGAAGGGTTAGAATGGGCCTTCCCTGGGGAGCAAGAGTCGAGAGTGCCCCAAGGAGACATTTCCCATCCCATGCCCCAAATTCCAGCCAATAAACACAAATCCACAAAGTCAAAAAACAAGAAAGAAAGAAAGAAAGAAAGAAAGAAAGAAAGAAAGAAAGAAAGAAAGAAAGAAAGAAAGAAAGAGAAAGAAAAATGAAACAAAACAACCCTGTGTTGGCATGAGACTTTGGGGAACGTCAAGGTAGAAGCCATCCAGCTGATTTAGGATGAATGTGGTTATGAAAGGTCTCCAGTTGAGTTGATTGAGCTTTCAGGCATCAATGAAGTGTGATCTCGAGTAAGATAGCCAATTATGATGGAACATAAAATATCAAGTGGGAAGGACTGGGATACGTGTTGAATTGTCCTCTGTATATTGATTAACTGTGAGCTTGTGGAGATGAAGCACATAAACATGCTAAGTAAGAGCAAAGAAAACCTGTGATATTTCACTTCACTTGCATTAGGCCAAATTTATGATTTTGGTTAGCCTTTGTGATAGTTATTATTAGACACTTACGCGTATAAACTCTTCCTTACATTCCCTTGACTTTATTTTTTGGTAGAGCTAACACAAATGGATGTAGCAAGATTTTAACAGCTCTCATTCTATCCTTATATCCCATTTTAATTTTATGAGAGTTTTTTGAAGTCATTACTGATCAGTAGTCATTTCATTGTTCCTGGACATCAGACTCCGTGGACTTTGGATGTTGGCTGGACTGACATCATCAGTTGCATTGCAGTAACTGACAGTGAGCAGTCAGTGTTGTGGCCACTTTTACTCCCAGCTGAACAACAAAGAGATCGAGAAGGAGGTGTTTTTAGGCAAAGTTTACGTGAAGTCCAATTGCTGTATGTTTTTATAACTTTAAATTCTTCTAAAATAGAAAAATTCTTGATCTGGGAATTTGTATTGAGGCTAGGCAGTGATGAAAAGAAAAAGGAAAGCTTGATAATTAAACTTAAATCACTTCTTAAGAATAGAACTAGAGTGTGAGAAATAGTTTTGAGGTCCTGAGCTCACACTTAAGTCCTGTGGTATTGTAATATCCACCCAGAAGGTGTCACTTTAGGGTATTCGTCTTCTTTTCCCATGGTTATCCTGGAGAAAGATGACATCCAACCTGAAAAGGGAAACATGTCTTCACTCTGGGACAAGTTGTGTCTAGGACCACTTTTTCAATTGGTCAGGATGGACTGGGTCAGTGAGTAGAAATAATGAATAAAAACCACAATGCTGAATGTCAGCAAAAGGAACAATGAAACTTACCCTCTGGAAAGATGAAACCCTGGCTACCTTTAGGCGTTCTGAATCAGGAGAGGACAAAGGCAAATACTAACAGCAGTGAAACATTAGGGGGAAACAGTGAAATAGGTACGGCTCTTTTCTGTATACATAGATTTGCCTCAGACAAATTTTCACTGCTAGCTGCACTGTGCATTAAGAACTAAGTATAGCCTTGGGGTGAAAAATAAAAGGAGTCCCTTACACTTACAGAAAATAAAAGGCTCTCCTTTTTGTGCTGGCCTCAGTAGCCACAAGAACCTGGCTAGGGTCCATTAGCTATGGACAAGCAATAGGTCTCTGCACTGTAGGGAGAAAGGAGCTCCATAAAGGCAGTCAGAGACACACCCTGAAAGCCTTTGGATCCCACCAGGACAACGTCTTGGTAACTGTCAATGGCACATGAAGCATTCTGTCAGCTACACACAAGCACCAGAGTGAAAAGAGGCTAAGTGGGGCAGCAGGGAGGTTTTGTTCTTTTTCTTTTTTTCTTTTTTTTTTTTTTTTTTTGTCTTTTTGAGACAGGGTCTCGCTATGTGGTTGAGGCTTACCTTGAGCTTACTTTTGTAGCCCAGGCTGGTCTCGAACTCGCACCAATCCTCCTGCCTCAGCCTTCTGAGTGCTAGGATTATAGGCGTGAGCCACCACACTTGGCAGCAGGGAGGTTTTCAATGTCCTGGAAGATGGCAATACAGTAGCCAGTGGATGTGCATAGTAAGAATTTACCAAGATCAGAGTAAGAAAAGACTGGAGTTTAGTTAGATCAGAATACAATGTCAGGGAGGAAGCAGACAAGTTTCCAAGAGAGAAGTAGCCATCATCAGGGTGAGAGTCTGCGGTTTTCTTTTAAGCTTTTGAGGACATGGTAAATAGACTACAGGAGATTTAAGTACCTTGAAAACTATTTTTCCAGGTTTCCTCGTTTCCACTGATCTCTCAGGGAAATCTGTATTGTATCAAAAGTTGCATCTTGAAGTTGCAAATTGACAAGGACATTTAATCCAGTTTCATAAATGAACCTTTAAAATTTTAAATGAAGATATCTGTATACATAAATTATTAGAGAAAGTGAGTCATAGCTCCCTGGAAAGAATGAATGAGTCTTACAAAGATGGGTTATTATATTGTGAGGTTTCTGGTTAATGTTACACATTGCATTATGAATGTTCATCACATATTGAAGAAGGATATTTTAGTTGTGTCCTTCAGAGGCCTTTAACCATTTTGTTATCAGTAGATCACTGATATAGTTTCCAAAATGTAATAAATAAAGAGGGCTCCCCATCTGTGGGAAAATAGTGGTCTTGGCTATGTTTGGTATAGTGGTAATAATTGAAGACATCGTAGCAAAATGTTCTCTATGTCTAGATTATAAGCTATAAAGTTTCACTACTGGATCAGTAAGATATTATAATTTTAGCTCACAGAAGGGTGTGCTAACCAGTAATCACAGTATAAGGCATCATCATAAGGATGTTGTTATGGTTTATGTCTAGTTGTCCCCCCAAAGCCTCATGGAGTCACTGGGCGGGGACTTCTAGAGTTTGAGACTTGATCCATGATCCCTGGGATTATAGGTTTTAGTACTGATGGGATTATGGGTGGAAGTACTTCCGGGATTATGGGTGTAGTCTAGGGTGGGAGCTAAGGCAGAGAGCCTGAATGTAATATAAAGAGAGACAGAGAGACAGACTGGAGCTCGAGCTGGTGCTGTTGCTCTGCTGCTGTGTTGGTTGGCTGCCTCTGCCACCATTTTGCTGCTGTTCTGCCGCCTTGAACTGGATGCTCTCCGCCCTGCTCCACTCAGCCTTGGGCCAACCGAATATGGGCTGAAACCTCCACAAACTGTGAGCTAAATAAACCTTTCCTTGCTTCATTTTGAGTGTTGGGTATTTGTCCTGGCAATGAGCAAAAAGTAACTAATACAGAACTTGGTACCGAGAGTGGGGTCGTTGCTGTGACTATACCTGAAAATGTGGATTATAAGCTTTTGGAAATGGCTAATGGGAAGAGATAGGAAAGGTTCAGAGATGTTGGCTAAAAACAAAGCAGTAGAATGGCTTCCGTTGTTCAGTTTGGGCGATTTTGGTCAGAGCTTAGACCGGAAGACTGACAGAAGGCCTGTCTGTAAAGATCAGGCTGAGGAGGTTTCTGCTGGAAAAAATGACAGCATTGGTCAATGGATTCCAGATGATTTGTGCTATGGATTGGTTGAAAGTCTTTCGGAATTTTGTTCGTGCCCAGAGACTTTGCCTAAGACTGAGATTAAGCATGGCGGACTGATTAATCTTTCAAGAGACATTTCAAAGCAGCAAACTATTGGGGCGGTGGTGTGGTTGTTATTGGCAGCTTTTAGCCAGATTTATGTTGAAAGTCAAGAGAAAAGAGCCAAGCAGGATGATTTAAAATGTGAGTTTGGCCAGAAAGGAAACACCAGGAGAGCTGTGGACTGCAAAGATGGAACTGAGAGGATCTCCATTGCTGGGAAGGAACCAGCGAATGGGAAAGATGGCCTGAGGGCATCACAAGAGGTGGCAGCTGTCTGTGCTTTGCAGCCCCAGAATTGCAAAGGAGAGAGGCTTTGCCTTGAGAAGAAGGCCACAGAGACCCAAGTACCAGAATGGCGGCAGCGGCCAAACCAGGTTCCAAAATGGCGCCGGCA